>JAGTTD010000008.1:32011655-32094155 GCA_018398585.1 Simmondsia chinensis | reverse complement strand
GAAGAAATTTACTCAATAATGGAGACACAACAAAATACTTTTATTAAACTGAAAATATTATAAAAGAAAGCTCAATTCTCACAAACTCTCAACGCTCACAAGACCACATGACTATAAGACTTCTAGTCTTATTTCCTCCCCCCCCCCCCTCTTCTTCACTTCTCAATGATATACAAGGCTTGGGGCTGGGGTATTTATAGCTAATTAGAGGAAATACACGCTACATATTAAAATAGTCTTATTAAATTTAAGCCACACCTTTTGCTAGTGTATTACACGTCGGAGCACACTGTGATTAATTATTACCACAAAAGACTTACCTAACTCAATAATGCATTAGCAATACTGAAAAATCAAGTCTCCACAATTGTTGAGAACTTTCTACGGACTTGGGTCAAGATGGGCTGGACTATTATTTTACCTTCGGCTTGATAATTTAGACATTGGGCTAGTGTTGTTTATTTCAACATAGCTTTTGTATTTATTTTATATCCAGATCTCCATCCTCTATATTTACAATTAGGTATTTATTGTTATTTACTTTTCAATATACAACAACAACAACAAACACAGTGCTTCAAGAGCTCCCACATAAGCAAGGTTTGGGAGGGATGGGATGTACACAGCCTTACCTCTTCAGGGTGTTACCCTAATGGGATTTACTTTCCAATATCTCCTCTATAAATAGGAAGACGAGTAACTCTAATAATAAATTCAATAATATAGTTTCTTATATTTTCGTAGTAACGGAGCAGTACTAGAAGATTTTTTTTCCCCCGAATGGTGAAAGGGTATGGGAAACCATCCTAAATTCAGATTTTAAGAGTTTATGAAATCGAGTTCAATCTAAATGGTGATTGAGGCTCTTTATGTTTTCCAGCACCTAATGTATCTTATGCCTGGAAAAAAGGGTTTCCATTGTCGGTGGGGCAAAATGTATTTTCTCCTCCATCTCATCATCCTTATTGTCAACTTGATTTCACTTTACCAGAGTATGAGATCAATGTCACATAATAACTAAAGCTCTTAGGACTGTTCATGGACAAAGTATTAGAGCTTCTTTGACCAAGAGATCTTGAATTTAGATCCCAATAGGCCCACCTTTTATATTAGTATAATTTAGCACAATGTGATGAGCTTGTGTATTCATTTCTAGCCTTGTGGATATCTGTGTGAGGAGGCATATTAGAGTATAGAACCATTTTCAGATTTTCACCTAATAGCTTAATTTGTTGAGCCAAACAAGTGAAGGCCCCCTAGGTACGATCTTAGCATGAGATATTAGGAGGTTCTTGCGATTGATAGGAAGATTCACCTGCAAGTTTGTCTTCTGTACTTCTCATGAGGAATATGAGTGATCTTCGGTGTAATTGAACCAAATGTCCCATAAACTGCTCGTGTAAAAATTTGCTAAGGGCTAGTTTGTGATCCTTTTGCGTCTCAATACCTTATCAAGCTAAGTTTGAATATACTCGATAAGTTTAATAAGCTGAGTTCGAACTAGGGGTACTCGATAGCTAACGTTCACGAACAATTTGATAAGAGTTCATTAAAAACACGTTACACGTTAATGGCTCAATAAGGGCTCATTAAGAGTTTTCTAACGGTTGGTATTAGGTTGAAAGTAGGCCGACAATGGCTCGATAGTAACTTGGATAGCTCGACTTCATAGCAAATTTGACTGAATAACTAGCTTAGCTAAATTATAAGCTTGACTCGACTCGATTATGAGCTTTGCTTGACTTGATAACAAGCTCAACCCAGCTCGATTAGGCTAATAATCGAGTCGAGTTAATTATTGAACATATTGATCTCTTATTGAACCGAGTTTGAAAAAAGTTTTGAAAGTTCCATAAGGGCCCAGCTCAACTCAACCCGGCTCGTTTATACCCCTAGTCTGGAGGCAGATAATACCATTATTGAATCCAATCCATGTTTTTGATGAGTCATTTCATTGACACACATTGCAGCAGCTTATAGTTTCTAATTGATTGGATGATACTAGCAAATTTTGAGCATAGCCCACCTTGAGGCTTATAGACATCTTTTAAAATCAGTTCTTTTGTTTTCGCTAGTAAGTTCTCAAGGCTTATATGTTTACTAATATTCAGTTGCTCTTTTGAATTATTCTTTCAATCAACTTGTAGATGTTGCTGCAATTATTCTTTCTCTTCCAGCCTTTCGTTCTCTTATTCTAGCTTCTTTCTTTTGAGCTCTTAAGATATTTGTTCCCTTTGTCAAAATGGTGTAGCAGATTGGCCTATTTTTCATTGAGAAATTAGAAATCCCCTTCTCTGGCTTGTGTTAGAGTACAAAATCATTCTTGGCCGTTCACCTAATAGTTTAAGCTTTTTGGAAAGTCAATTCCTTAACATGGTATAGATAGCTTGTAACTGAGAGGTCAAGAGTTTGAATCCCAATAACCTCCGCTTTAAATATTAATGTAATTGAAGCAAAAAGTATGAGATGGTCATATGTGTATTATCTATGTTTCAAGCCAATTGACATTCATATGATAGAACATGTTAGAGTGTAAAACCATTCTTGAATCTTCAAGCAACAACTTAAACTCTTGTAATAGTTGTGTCACGGACACGATGTTCCCTGGTCCGTGACAGTCTCAAAGGACCGAGCAGGTAGCCCGAGGTCCGTGTCGAGATCGCTTGTTAGGACATGCCTAGGTCGCTGCCTAGGTCTGAGCATTCGCTGTCCAGTCCCGTGCCCAGCCTTGTCATGGTTGCTGCCCAGTCCGTGCCTGACCTTGTCATGGTTCGCTGCCCAGTGCCGTGCCAGACAATGTCAAGACACTGCCAGTGCCGTGCCAGGGCCTTGTCAAGGCCGCGCCAATGCGCGGCCCATGCTTGTGCCAGTGCCGTCCCAGGGCCGCGTGTCCCAGCTTGTCCAGTGCGTTCCCAGCCAGCGTCCTACGCCTTGTCGCACCGGAACAGTGCCTGAACTAGCCGTTAGGCGCGCCTCCCTTACTAGCCGTTGGAAAGATTCTCCTTTTGATATTATTCTAGATTTAATTGTTGTAATTGATAATTCTAGATATTATTAGATATTTTAGTATTTTGTTATATTTCTGTAAATAGGGAACTGTAACCCATTTTGTAAATCATCCAATCAATTTTACAAATATATGAAATATTCTACTTTCTCATCTTTACTCTCTACTCTCTCATCTCATCTCTTATTCTAATTCTTCCTCATCTAAACTCTATTTCTTCTTCTTCCCTCATCTAAACCTCTATCTTTCCAAGATTCGGGCCTATGTCCTAGATTTGGGCCGTCACAACCAAGAAGGATTGTGACAAGTTGATCCCTTGACAACTTATATCTAGTATCCATTATCATATACTAACTCGTGTGCAATTTATGTTCACTGACTTGCTAATAGGGCTCATAATGTGATTTGTCCTTGTTCAGAGAGACACAAAGGGTTTGACTACAGAAAATACAGAGCTCAGATGTCAGCTAGAATCCATGGAGCAGCAAGCCCAGCTACGTGACGGTACGCATCTTGCTTATGCTATCTTTATAAGACATTATCTGATGCATGTGACAATTATGTGCTCTTATATAACAAGTTGCATAGTGATGTTACGACAACGCAAGCAGTGTATCTAAGAGCTCGTCGCATTTCATCTTGTATTTGTTGTGATGCAGCTGATCTTGAATTCATTGAACTTTGAAATCTTTGATGGCCGGTAGTATGTGATCAAATATGGTGTGAATCTACTTGGTTTCACCTATTTGAATTCATATGAATACTATATGATGCAGCTATATATGCCTATGCCATTCGAGAAATGAGAAGCATGGGTATCCCAGTGCACAAGGTTCCCGCTAAAGTGAAGTCTGGAAGGACCAAATGCAAACAAATTTTTGGTTTTCGGTAGATAGTGGGTTAGGGATGATAGGATTTAAACCTAGGACCTCGTACCCTAGGATCTTAACCTTAACAATGCTTTTTAAAGTTCTGTAAATATGTTGTTTATGAGATTCTAACCGTGATTTGGATCACAATGGAGCATACTTATTGATTGCACCAAGGTCCACCCTTTGGATGCGATCGAAAACACAATGTGTGTCTATGTGTATATATTGCTTTCTACTCGTGCTACAAGGACTTATAAAATGAAATCAAATTCGCCGTACTTTTTTGTGAAGCAGCTTTGAACGAGGCACTAAAGCACGAACTAGAAAGGCTTAAGATGGCAACAGGAGAGACAAAAACCACCACAGATGCTTATATTTTACCTCTCCAACCCATTCATTATAACTCTTCCTTCTCCAGCCAACCACAATCAGACACAATCGACTTACCAAAATCAAGGTTACCTCCTTTACACCTTTTTGAACCAAACATATCCAATTCTCATCACCCCATCGATTTCTCCGGCGTGTCAAATTTATGTGCGCTTGATGACGTAAAGTTATCGCAATTCTTACCATTCGAAGCCAAACCAAAATCAACACAGTTTTGTTTACAAGAAGCACCCATTTTAACCTACGATTCTCTTCCATTAGAACCACCTACAAACACCAAAACGCCAGAGTTTTATCCACTCGAAATGAACGTGTATTTCCCTCAACACCCAGTTGATCTTTCCTTAGAAAAATTGCAACCGTTTGATTTCAGAACGAGCGTGCCATGTCAGCAGCAATTATATATAACACCGGAGTCACAGTTAGTCTCTCAGATTACACAACAAGATCATCTAAGTAAGCTTCAGGGGATTGATGTGATGGAAGAGCCACTCCTTATATTGTGAAAGTTCTGAAGGAAATGCAGGTACATGCAACGCGGAGTTTTGATATTTTTTAAAGCTGAAACTATGCGTTTCGAGCAAAAAATTACGTATTAGTGTCTTGAGGTTTAATGTATTATTTTTTTCCAACACGAACTTCATGAAATAATATTTTTGTCCAAAAATTACATATATTTAAAAAAATAATCCAAACAAGATTGTATAAAGGTGCAAAATAAGTCTTTCATCCAACTTTTTCTCATTAGTGGTGTCACAACAGTCAGCTTGTGTATGAGATGAGGGAAATGACAAGGGGATTGTAGGTTTACCTACAAATAACGGCAAGTTCTACACCCTTTTCACCCCGATGTTTGGACTATTTTGTTTTGCTAACTAGGAACTTGGTACTTGCTAAACCTCGGCCCTTGCAGTGACCTACAAACCACAGGAGCAGTTAAGTCAAGAATTTTTCAGGGAAAGGTTCGCCGGGGGGGTCGAACTCCAGACCTTTTGGCCTAAAACAACACCATATCCCCTTACTTGCCTCCTAACACTAAGGTAAGGCCATGGTGGGCGGATTATTAATTATACATGTAACTTTTGGACATAAAAATTAATACACAAAACATCAGAATACTAATATGTAATTTACCGTAATTAATACATGGTCGCTTGTTCCTCTGCTTTTCCCCTCAGGCATTGGTTGTTTGATGTCCTTTTGTCTGGAAATCCAGTTTCGGCTCAACTGCTCATTTTCAGTGTTAATGACTTCATTTTTATTATTATTATTTTTTTTGAGTTCTTTTATAAACAAGCTTGTATAAATGTTACATTTAAACCTCTTTGTAAATGTTCAAATTTTTTTCATTCTTTGACATTGTTGAATCTCCATGTATAATCACGTGTATATTATAATATTAGTTTAGATATGATCCTCTATGTTAATATTTGTGTAATTTTTGTTTTTGGATAGTTAAATTTACAAAATTCAAGCCTTGAAAAGGGCTTTGCTTGGTTACATTTGCAGGCAGCAGCACAAAGGAAATAACATCAAAACAAAAACAGAGTACTTCTAGAATTAAAAATTTGCACTTCTTCCTCTGTCATCTTCAGTCCTCCTACATGTGCCCTCTTCTATATGTGTGTACTAGTTTATATAGGTTATTTGTCCAATTATGTACGACTATATGCAGTAGAAGTAAATTCATGATGCAATCAATTTTCTAAACAAATTGAGAGCCTAATCAATTGCTTCGATTACTAGGAGTTTGGATTGGCCTTTGCTAATTTTTTCTTTTTATGTAGGAATGTGATAAGGATAGGAGGAATGATAATTTCCCTCCTTTACTAATGAAGAAATGCCATTGAATTAACCATCTCAAAAGTTTAAGTCGTTATGCCAAGATAAGAATTTGATTTCATTCTCCAACAATATAGAATCATATAGTGTACAATAACAACAATAGCAACAACAGACCTAGTACTTCAAAGGCTCCTGCTAAAGTAGGATCCGGGGGGGGGGGGGGGGGGGGGGATATGAAGGTGTTACCCCAAAGGGAGGCTGCGTTCTAGGACTCCCAACCTAAAAGCATAAAAAGCATAACAACATGCTAGCGCAATAGCAAAAGCACAGAGAGAGCATAAAGTAGAAAGTATAAAGTAACAAAAGTAGCAATAGGCAATAAGTACTAAAGCATCAAGTAAAAAGCAATACAGCACAAAGCAACAAATAGTAAGGCGCAAATAAGCCTAGGGGTGCTAGGACTAGGCTAGCTATGCTCCTCTATTCTAAACCTCCATATTAGCGATACCTATGTTAGCTCTCAACTCAGCTCTATCTAGAGTCACCTCCTCATTTAGGTTTAGGTGGGTGAGGTCGTGTTGAATCGTCTTTATCCAGCTCTTCTTTGGTCTGCCTCTTCCTCTCCTCCGTCCGTAGTATAGAGTTGCTCGTATTTCCTGACAAGCCCAGATAGAATCATATTAAGTACATAATTGAATCTTGGCCAAACAGGTAGGGGTGTAATGACTCAAATATTTTATGAACTATTTATGTTTAAAATTCATAAAGGTTTGGTTCTTTTTGATTTGGGGGACTGATACTTGAATGGACCAAGTTCGAGTAAGCTTGATGAACTTAGTCGAGTCCGAATAATGGATGCTCACCTTATGAAAGTTCGTGAGGAATTTATTAAACACTTTTTAAGAACTTGTTAATAGCTTGATAGTAACTCGAACAACTTCAGTTAATATCAAACTTGACATGATAGCACAGTCAACTCAAAAGCAAGCTTAATTCGGCTCCATTAGACCAAAGAGTTGAGTAGCAAACATAGTAGTATCTCATCGAATTAAGTCTGAAAAAAGGTTCAAAAGCTTGTTAAAGACAACGCTCAAACTCGAGCTTGTTAAAGGCTTGGCTTGAACTCAAATTCAAAAAGACTTATTAAGCTTGAGTACGAACAAATGGGTACTGAGTTACGACCTCGAGGATGTAAATTAAATGCACATGGGGGGGAGTTAAGGAAGGTGCACCTACTGTATCTCCTTTGAAAATGACAAGAGAGCCATAATCCTCCTCTTGTTGAAAAGCTGTCCATATATATATATCGTTGTCTGCTTTTGGGGTTTTGTACCTATTTAGTAAAATTGCAACCTATAAAAAATTTGACTTATTTTTAAATTTTATTTGTCCAAAAAAAATTACATAAATTTTAGGTACGATTTCAAAAAACTATCTATATTTTCTTATTTTTTAATGTCACAAACCTTTTAAAAATTTTCAATACCTTAATATGACACCGTTAACATTAACAACAATAACAAACCCAATGCCTCAAAGGCTCCTGCATATGCAGGGTCTGGGAGGGGTGGGATGTGAGCTGCCTTATCCCTTTAAAGTGCTACCCTAAAAAGAGGTTGTGTTTGAGGACCTCCAACCTGGAAAGTGTGAAAACAGTAGCACATAGATAGAGAGCATAAAACATAAAGCATGAAGCAACGATAGCAGTAAAGCAACACAGCGATAGAACAACAAGCAATCAATACACATTAATAGAAAATAAAATCAAACAGGCATACATATAAATCTATGGGCGCTAGTACGACCTTAGACGCGCTCCTGTCTTCGTAAACCGCAATATCAGCTACGCTTATGCTAACCCTCCATTCCGCTTCATCTAGTGCCATCTCTTTATTTAAGTTGAGGTGGGTGAGCTACTGTCGAACTGTCTCCATTTAACTCTTCTTTGGCCTAGGGTTCATTTACCAGGCACTAAGACACTGGATCCCATTAGAACTCCGAAATTAAGCGTGGTTGGGCGAGAATAGTACCACGATGGGTGACCTCCTGGGAATTCCCCGTGTTTCCAACCCTATAGAGTTGGGGGTCCTCGGAAACAACCTCTCGACAAGGTTACACCCTGAAGGGGTAAGGCTGTGTACATCCACTCCTCCCAGACCTCGCTTATGCGGAAGCCCTTGAGGCACTAGGTCTGTTGGTGTTATTGTTGCAACTCTTCTTTGGCCTGCCTCTCCCTCTCCTTCCGTCTGTGGTATGAAGTTGTTCACTTCTCCTGACAAGGGCAGTGGTTGGTCTCCTCCTAACATATCCAAACCATCGCAGATATTGCTTCCTCAACTTATCCTTGATTGGGGCCACACCCAATTTGCTTCTTATAACATCATTTCTAATCGTATTCTTCCTTGTGTGTCCACACAACCACTACAACATCTTTATCTCCGCCACCTTCAACTTCTGAGTGTGATGCCGTTTTGAGTGGCCAGCACTCAGTACTGTATGACATAGCCGGTCTCACTACCGGCTTGTAGTATTTTCACTTTAACGTCAGCGGGAACTTTCTATCGTATAGTATTGTAGAGGCCAACCTCCATTTATGCCAGCCTACTTTAATCCGGTTGTTGACATACTCGTTAAATTCCCCATCTTGCTGCACTATGGAACCTAGATATTTAAAACAATTTTTTCTTGGTATGCACTCTGATCCAATCTTGATGTATTCTATACTTGACCTAGTTGAGTCGTAAGCCTTTAGATTCCAAGGCCGTTCTCCACAGTCCCAGCTTCTCATTCACCTCTTCTTGGGACTTCCTCACCAGAATTATATAATCCACGAAAAGCATGTACTAAGGCACACCTCCTAGGATATGCCTAGTGAGCTCGTCTATAACCAGAATGAACAAAACGGGGCTTAAGGCCGATCCTTAATGAACCCCAACTATAATGGGGAAAGCATCTGTCTCCCCTTCCGCTATATGCACATTGGTTAGTGCATCCTCGTACATGTCTTTAATGGCTCAGTTATAGTACTGAGGAATGCCTTTCTTCACCAAAACCCTCTATAAGACCTCTCTTAGCTCTCTATCATAGGCCTTCTCCAAATCAATGGAACCATATGCATGTCCTTTTGTCTATCTCTATAGTACTCTATCGTTCTCCTTAAAAGATGGATGGCTTCTTTCTTTGATCTACCAGGCATAAAATTTAAATTGCATCTCAGACACCCCTATTTGTTTCTGTAGCCTTCTTTCTATGACCCGCTCCCATAGCTTCAAAGTGTGGCTCATTATTTTGATTCCCCTACAGTTGACACAGCTCCGGATGTCGCCTTTATTCTAGTAGATCGGAATTATTGTGCTCTTCCTTTACTCGTCAAGCATCTTCTTACCTTGAAGAATTTGGTTGAATAGTTTGGTTAACCAGCTGATGCCCTTCTCTCTGAAGCATTTCCAAGCCTCAATGGGTATTCCATATAGACCAGTTGCTTTACCCATGCGCATCTTTTTCAAGGCTTCCTTGACTTCCTCCGATCTAATCGGCCTACAGTAGCAATGGTTCTGATGCTCCTCAAATGTTTATAGCTCTTCTAGGGATATATCTCTATCCCCTTATTCGTTGAACAGATCTTGGAAGTTGGCTTTCTACCTAGCTTTAATTTGTTCCTCATCCACAAGCACCTATCCTTCGTCCCTTTATGTACTTTACTTGAATCAGGTCCCTAGTCCTCCTCTCTCTCACTCTTGCGATTTTATATAGGTCCCTAGCTCCCTTCTCCGTGTCTAGCCTTTTGTAAAAATCCTCGTATGTTTTGGACCGTGCTTCTCTAACTGCTATCTTTGCTTCGTTCTTGGCCTTTCTGTACTATTGTTTCTTGTCATCATCTCCACTTCAATCCCACTCCTTGAAATAGTAACGCTGGGCCTTAATCTTCTTTTGGACCTCCTTGCACCACCACCAAGACTCTATGTGGTTCGGTGCCCCACCCTTTGACACATATAGGACCTCACATGCCAAACCTCTGATCTTCTGGGCCAGTTGGTTCTAAATGTGGTTTATATTCCCCACCAAATCCCAGCTGAGCTCAGATTCTACTCTTTCCTTTAAGGTTTGATACTTGCCCCCCTTTAAATCCCTCCAATGAGTGCATGATTAGGCTGGTTTCCTAGTTCTGTTCCCCCATCTCTTGGCCTTAACATCAGCACACAATAATCTATGCTGTGTAGATAGGTCTTTCCCAAGAATAACCTTGTAATTCTTGTAGTCTTTTTGAGCCCTCTTTCTTAGTAATATGTAGTCAATCTGAGTCTTTGCTCCACTGCTTTGATATGTGATGATGTGCTCATCACGCTTTCTGAAGAAAGTGTTGGCAACCATTAACTCATAAGTGACGGCAACATCTAAGAGAGCTTTACCCTCAGCATTTCTGGTTACAAAACCAAGGCCTCCATGGTAGGATGCATAGCCATCTCAGGTTGCTCCCACATGTCCATCGAAATCACCCCAAATCATTACTTGTTTGCTCTGGGGTATGCCTTGCATCATTAAGTGTAAGTCCGCCAAAAATCTAGCTTTGTCCTACTCTGTTAATCCAATATGTGGTACATAGGCACTTATAACATTCATTATCTCCCCATCCAATACCATCTTGATGGCAGTAGTCCTATCGGTAATCCTAATGACTCCCATTACTTTGTCTTTAAGGTCGCTATCCATGAAAATACCCACCTCATTCCTCCCTCTAGATTTGCTCACATACCACAATCTATATCCTAGCACTTCTCTAGCTTTCGTGCCCACCTATTTACTCTCTTGAAGGAAAAGGATGCTAATCTCTCTCTTTATCATCATTTGGGCCACCTCAAAACTCTTCTTTGTTAACATGTTGACATTTAGCATCCCAAATTGCAGGCTTGCCTTAACGAGTTGACTCACCCTCCCCCACCCCAAACCCTTTGAAGATGGCCTCAGGTTTTGAGCTCCATAACTAGAAGAGTTCATCAACTAACTGTCAACAATCACAGGTAAGCAGCACATAGTTGACACAGAATAGCAACAACACTCAAAATGATGAAGTTCAAAAGTAGATAGGAGAAATCAAATAATACCCAACAAACTTAGCACAAATTCACGCAAATGAGAGATCTAACGTTGGACTGGCCGGTTATTGCTTACCTGGGATCGGCCGACTACGAGCCATGGAGCGAGGCTGTTGTGGTTGCGGTGTTGGGTGAGTGTCAAGTTTGGGGTTGCTAAGGCTAGGGTTGGCTGGTTAATGGGTTAGGGTCAGGTTTTGGGTTAGTTTTGGGGCTTTCTAGGGTTTCACAGTGAGAGGGTGAGGGTGGTGGTGGTCCAATTCAGTGGTGGCTGGCTTGGTGGTGGTCCTGTCCGATGGTGGTGGTGGCCTCAGTTAGGGTTAGGGTTAGGGTTCACTGGGTTAGGGTTAGGGTTAGGGTTAGGTAGAGGGAGGGGGGGGGGGGGGGGGGGGGGGGGGGGGGGGGGGGGGGGGCTGCTCAAGACTGGCGGTGATGGTGCTTTGCTGTTGCAGGAGTCGCCGATGGTGGTGGTTGTTGTCAGCGAGTGGGCCAACGTGAGCCAGAGAGGGTGATCTGGTGGCACACATGAGAGCGAGGGAGAGAGATTACGGGAGAGAGGGAGAAATTGCGAGCAAGAGAGAGTTGCAATCCTATCCGCTGCCCTAATAATCATCATGACACCGTGAACATCCATTAGATGAAGTGTCATGTCTCAAGTACAAATGAACCAAAACACCAAGTTTAACTCATTTATTTAAGAGAAAAGCTAATAGAGGTTAACGATGTCATAGGTGTGACATTAAAAAATTTTAACAAAATTTAAGTGTGACATTAAAAAATAATAAATTTAGGTGGTTTTTCAAAACTAATAGAGGTTAACGATATGTATAGGATTGCCTTCATTAAAAACAACAAGCTAGATCTTTTTTTTAAAAAAAAAGAAAGAACTCTTAAAGATAGTTTGTTCAACCAAATATCCTATGAATCAAATCTGACTTAAAATAGAGGAAAGGTCTGAATAATTAATCATAGATCAAGCCGAATGATAACAGGCATGGTCCAGTTGTAGATTAGCTAACTTGGCTTGGTCTACAAATTGATCAAACCGGTATTTGAATTCTTTCCAACTGTTCCTCGCTTCAAACCCGGATCAAATCATATTGAATCAATAACTAACAAAATCTGTAAAATGAATACAAACTGTATTGGTAACGGTTTTGTGACATTTTAATGAACTTTTGAAATGACTCAAAGAACTTGCATGTGAGGTTTACATATACATGCCGTCCTACCTACATATGTCCCCATAAGTACAAAGGAAACAACATTTAGGGCTAGGACCAAGTTGGCCCACTCTTTGTTGGGTCTCTTTAGGGGAAATTTCCTAGAGACATTTGTCAATTCAAGTTTGGATTCATCAACTTTTACTATCCATTTCAATATCGTAACGAGATAGAAAACATTGGGAAATTTTAGTACGTAGAGTGAGCGTGGACGTTTGGTAAAAAGTTAGGGTTACGTTTTGATGGAGATGAATTAGCCATGATCAAGTTGTTTGTGTAATTATAATAGTTGAAATTGGGTTATTTCTGCAAGTTAGCAAAAAAGGGCGATAAGGAATCTTGTGGGTGAGTTTCTTTTTTCTCCCCAGGGGGTTCAAAATTTCAATTTGCTCTCCATGCTTCGTTCTATCCTGGTATAGGAGCTTTGGATTTTTCCTCATGTTTGGTGACTAACTCAATGTTCGTGAGGCCTTCTAGTGCCTTTTGATTTTCACCTTTTGTTTTCCATTTCTTTTGTGATGTTTTGTATTGGTCTTTTTTGTTGCATGTTTTTCTCTGTGTATGCTTCGGCCTAGGTCTTGCAGGTGCATTTGCCTTATATTGTAATTTTTGTCGCTAATTATCCAATAAAACTCTCCATTCCAATTAGTTTTTCTTTTCCTTAATAATTCGTGTCACAAAACCAGTTAGAACGTATTAAATCCGAAGCAATTTTGTACAGTTGGTGTCATGAGGATTGAACTGATCAAGAATTCAAGCAATCTAAGCATTTTCTTGCGACTCCAATTTATTAAGAGTTTTTGAATTTGATTATATTATTGGTTTGATTATATTACATATTGCCATTCATAATAGAAGAAAAAACAACTTAATTATGTATGACATATTATAAATCCATATGTACATTTATATAAATATCTAAATATCTATATGTTACGTGTTCCCAAAAAAAAAAAAAACCCTATATGTTACATCTTATCTACTGAAAAGGACCCACCAATCAAAGTTATTTTAGACTCCAAAATCTCGGGACTGACCCTACTCAAGAAAAAAAGGCAAGTTGTCGACCTTGTTTGAACTCCACTTGCTAAGACAAGCTATATAGACTTTTTATGATGATGATACGATTGGAAAGATGATGTGTCGACCATGAAGATGACGTGCCTTTCAATATTCTTTACTAGGGATGGTAGAGGGGCGGGGTGGTTATTTTTGGGGGGGGGGGGGGGGGGGGGGGGGGTGGGGTGCCTCCTCCTTACCCATACCGTCATTCAAATTTTATATCCATGCCCGCCCTATTAGCCGCCACAGATATGAAATCCATACCCATACCCACCCCGTCAGGTATAAACCCATATCCATACCCGCCCATTACCCATGGGTATCCATTACCGGCCTCGTATCAGCCTTAATGTGGGTACAAAACAATTATCCGTATATGCCCGTATTTATAACATAATTGATAAATAATTTTGGTAATTAAATTTAAGAATGTAGGATATGGTGGGTATAAAGCGGGGTGAGGCGAGTATGGAATGGGGCAGGGCGGCTACAACACTATACCCGTACCCGCCCCATACTTGTGATGAGTCCGGGGCAGGTACACCCAACCCGTACCCGCTACCTGCCTCATTTATACCCATACCTGCGCCGTTGAGTGGGTGCCTGCAGATAATGTGTTTTACGCGCTCTGTTGCCATCCCTTTTATTTATGCAAAACTTTGTTGCCCTTCTTAGGCAAATAAAAAACATTATACCTTTCTTATTCATTTTCTCAAATACTGTTAGAATGTAATATATAGGTTGTTAATATTTGTATAATAGGCCATTTGGGCCGAAGGTTTATGTAAAACTTCCACTGTACTTCTCTCCTATAAATATATGGGAGGGCTCACATTATTCAGTGGGTTCCTTATTATTCTTTTATGGTATTACAGCCTAAAGCTGAAAACACTCTCTTTTCCCAAGGCAAACCCTAGCCACCCAACAGCAAAAAAAAACCCAATCGACGCAAACCCTAGCACCGACCACCCAAGCGCCGCCACCACCCCTCGCTGCTACGCCCCCTGTCGGCGCTGCTTTCTCTCACCGACGCAAACCCTAGCCACCACAAAACAAAACCCGAGCCCCCACATCTTCACAACAAGGTTGTGATTCTCTCTGGTCAGCTGTCGAATATATTGGTCGCTGTCGATTATGCTCGCTTCGATGATGGGTTCTGCTTTACAACCTGGCCTACCTTTCTTTGGTGCTCCTATTTATGGTGAGAATATGTTGTCTACACCACACTTTTATCCTGTAAATAATACTTATGCCACTGGTTCTAATTTCTATTCAGGGTTTGCGTTTCCCCAAAACAATTTTCAATCTCTCACTACTTATTCAACTCCTATGATTGATTTTCCCTATATAATGGATAGTGGTGCCTCATCTCATATGACTAATAACCCTAATTTGCTAACATCTGTTAGTCCTTATAATGGTTGCGATAAAATATTGGTTGGCAATGGTGCCTCGTTATCAATTGCTGGGGTCGGATCTAATTTTTTTAATACACCTGTTGGTCGTTTCAACTTGCATAATGTCCTTCATGTCCCTGGTATTTCCACCAATTTAATATCTATCTACCAATTCTGTAAAGATAATTGCTGCCTTTTAGAATTTGACTCGGGTGGTTTTTCCATTAAAAATGCTAAAACGATGTCTCTCATAATTCGTTATGCTAACTCGAGGCCTCTTTTCTCCATTCCTAAGTCATCCTCTACACATGTTTCATTAGTTGCTTCTAAAACTACACAGTCTCTCTAGCATTTTAGACTTGGTCATCCCGGGCAACTAGTCTTATTCTTATTAGTTAAACATAAATTCATTTCCTGTTCAGGTTCTACCTCAGAGTCCAGTCTTTGTCAGGCTTGTCAATTGGGCAAACACAGTCGATTACCCTTTCAAAAAACAGAGTCAAGTACTACTCAGCCATTTGATATTGTTCATTCGGATGTATGGACATCTCTTGTTTTTAGTTTCAGTGGTTATAAGTATTATTTGTTCCTTTTGGATGATTATTCTCACTATGCGTGGATTTACTCTATGCGTGCCAAATTTGAAGTGTTTGGTTTATTGTTCAGTTTTGTAATCTCATCTTAAATCAGTTTGATGTTGAGATTAAGCACTTTCAGTGTGATAATGGAACCGAATACATTAATCGCAATTTCAATGGCCTCTTTGCACGACAAGGCATTCTAAGTCGAGTTTCATATCCTCACACCTCACAACAGAATGGTAAAGCAGAGCATATGCATAGAATAGTTGGAAATATGACGAGATCTCTTCTATTCCAGGCATGTATGCCTCTAGAGTACTGGGTTGAAGCGGTGCTTGTTGCTACTCAAATTATTAATCTCTTGTCCTCTACTTCCATTAAGAACAAGATCCCGTTTCAACGCCTTTATAAAAAGAAGGTTACACATGATCATCTTCGGGTTTTTGGATGTGCTTGTTATCCAAATTTAAGTGCCACTGCACCGCATAAACTTGCTTCTTGATCCAGCTTGTGTGTTTTCTTGGGATATCCGCTTAACAATAAGGGCTATAAATGTCTTGATCTGTCTACTAACAAAGTGATCATTTCTAGACATGTCATCTTTGATGAAACAGATTTTTCGTTTGCTCGGTTGGGGGCTATTTCACAGGTTACAATGCATCGTCTTCAACAAGTGTGCTCATCAACCCTTGCTTCATCTCCATTTGTTGGGACGTCACCACTTGCCGTTCAATCGGATCCCGCTGCTACTGTCAACCGTGTGCCTGCCACGGTTGGCGCCCCATCACACTCCCCACCGATGACATTTGATGCCACCATGAGTGATGTCCTTACTCGTGAGCCATCTCCACCCCCGGGGCGCCACCTGCTCCCATTCTCTTAGTTCATCCTATGATCACTCATTCTAAATCCGGTATAGTGAAGCCCCTTTTTAAACCCTCTATGCTTGCTCATATTGCTCTGCCCGAAATTCCATACTCTTACAAGCAGGCTCTTGAAGACAAAAATTGGAAAGCTGCAATGCTTGATGAATATCAAGCTCTTTTATGCAACAATACTTGGACATTGGTACCTTGTCTTGATCATACTAATGTCATCAGATCAAAATGGGTTTATCGGGTCAAGCAAATTCCAACAAGTCAGGTTGGAAGCTACAAAGCTCGATTGGTAGCTTAGGGGTTCACACAATGTTATGGTATTGATTATGGTGAAAATTTCAGTCCTGTTGTCAATCCTGCTATAGTTCACACTATACTCACTATCGCCACTTCTCATAAGTGGTCCATTCATCAGCTTGACGTCAAAAATGCTTTCTGCATGGCACTTTGCATGAAGAGGTTTACATGAAGCAACAGCCTGGTTTTGTGGATTCTCAATTTCCTGATTTTGTTTGCAAGTTGAACAAGTCTCTATATGGTCTTCAGCAAGCACCTCGTGCATGGCATACTCGCTTTGCTTCATTTCTCCATCGTCTTGTCTTCCATAGCTGTAAGTCTGATTCATCATTATTTGTTTTACATCGAGGGTCTGATATGGCCATCTTATTGGTGTATGTGGACGATATTGTTATCACTACTTCTTCTGATTCATTACTCCACTCTATTCGCCGTGAATTTGATATGATAGATCTGGGACGTCTCAATTATTTTCTCGAGATTTCAGTATCTCATCTCTCTACAGGTCTATTTTTGTCTCAGTCAAAGTATACTTAGGTTCTTCTTGATAGGACTGATATGCTTTCATGCAAACATGTCTTGATAGGACTGATATGCTTTCATGCAAACATGTTGCCACGCCTACTGATTCCAAGTCCAAACTATCATTGACCGATGGCAATCTTATGTCTGATCCTACTATGTACTCGTCTGTTGTAGGTTCCTTGAAATATCTTACCTTTACACGTCCTGATATTTCATATGCAGTACAACAGGTGTGCCTTTTCATGCACGCTCCTCACCTTCCACATTGGGTCACTATAAAACGCATTCTTCGCTATATCAAGGGTACCTTGGATCATGGCTTGACTATATTTCCTACCTCTTTAGATCAGCTTGTGGCTTATTTTGATGCTGATTGGGCAAGCTATCCCAACATTCGCCGCTCCACGTCTAGCTTTTGTGTTTTTCTAGGTGGAATTACTATCTCCTAGTCTTCTAAACGTCAACCCACTGTCTCTCGCTCTAGTGCAGAAGCTGAGTATCGCGCCGTTGCCAATGCCGTTTCAGAATGTTGTTGGCTTCGCTTTTTATTACATGAACTTGATATTTCCATTCCTCGAGCTACATTGGTTTATTGTGATAATCTTTCCGCTACATACTTGTCTACTAACCCCGTGTAGCATGTTCGTACTAAGCATATTGAAATTGACATTCACTTTGTTCAAGAGTGTGTTCAGATAGGCCTTGTTTGAGTTTTTCACATTCCTTCTTCACAGCAGATTGCAGACATTTTCACTAAAAGTCATCCGCGTCACTTGTTTCTTTTATTTAGAGACAATTTTCGCATTCGTTTATCTCCTGCTTCGATTGAGGGGGGATGTTAGAATATAATGTATAGGTTATTAATATTTGTATATTAGGCCATCTGGGCCTAGGGCCTATGTAAAACTTCCACTGTACTTCTCTCCTATAAATATATGAGAGGGCTCCCATCATTTAGTGGGTTCTTCATTATTCTTTCAAATACAATGCCTTTTAAAGGTATTTTTGTCTTAAAAGTTGACAACAAATAATCATCTTTAATTAAAAAAGAACCATACACACACACGGATACATCTATACACACACAATAACAACAACAAACTCAATGCCTAAAAGGCTGCGGGCAGCCTTACCCCAGAACCTTCGATCCCAAAAAGCAAAAAAGCAAAAATAGAATAGTATTTATAAAATTAAGTCTATATATATATATATATATATATATATGTATGTATGTACGGATTGTCCCAATAATTCACTACAACAAAAAAGGGTAATTCTCGGCCCTTTTTTTTGGAATTCTCGGCGCAAAAAAGCGCCGAGAAAGAAAACGCCGAAAAATAAAAGCGCCGAGAGTGCCGATATTTTTCGGCGTTTTTTATTGTCGAGATTTTTTGAGTTTTTTAAATACCCTATTTTTACTTCTTGGCATGGACATTTTACAAACAGCCTGTATTGCCTATTTATTTGTGCATATTTTTCACACACACACACACACACACATATATATATATATATATACAAAATTACTTAATAAAAAAATATCAACTAAACTGATAAATTTTTCATAAGATTCCGAATTCGACGATCAAAATATTACAACATTGTCAATGTACTTCGATAGTTCAATACAAAATTTGAGATTTTTTCCACTCCAAATATCAACATAATTAATCTAATAACCAAAAAAATATATATATACAATGCTAACTTAGTCAAGTACATTCTTCACAAATATATCAATCAACCGAATGAGCTTGGCGTGCTTGGAGATGCAAAAAAATTTGAGGGTTCACCGTCATCTGATCCCGATTCATCTCTACCCTGTATAGACAATACAATAATAACATTACTTATGTATAAAATATCAATCTACTAGTTTACTATCACATAAATCAATAACAATGAGCACATGAAATCATTTATCGGAACCCGTCAACCCTCAAGTGTCCACAATCCCTTTTGGAAGGGAAGTAGGAGTAGATAGAGGGAGGCCTAGGTTGTGCTGCATCTCATGACTTCCATATCATGTGATTGCCACCTATTTAGCTTGCCCTCCATCCTCATTTCTATCTAGTATGTGCTTGAAGCAAATGAAGAGTCTGCAACATCTTAAGGCGACAATATAGCACATGAGATTCCACTCTCTGCCACATCTTGCAAAGCACAACACACATGATTCAAATTATATCTTGTTGTCTAAAGTTAGGCTATTCCTCATATGGGAAAAATTGAAAGAGGATTATCAATGAAGATATTAGAGAAAAGATTTAGTAGAAGAAGTGTCAAAACATCCAAAAACCAAACCATCTTATCAAGCAGCAAGACAAGCATATCTGATCCAAAATTTTGCTTCACATGGTAAATTCATATAGCTTCCCAAAAGTACCAACCCCAATGCCGCCTTTTGTCTCAATCATTCACATCATCAATTTTATTATTTACAAAGGATTAGAAAGGCAATTATTTGCATTATAGTACAAACAAATACAAATTAAATAGATTATCTTACCGGATCAGCAACCGCAGTAATAATTGCTCGACCTTCTGCTATCATTTCATATGATGTTTGGCCAGAAGAAACAGCATCATAGATGGGTAGGAGCCTTCTCATTTGCTGCTTTACATTGGCCAATTCTATTTTCATATTTTGTAATTTGACATGATCACCAGTACGGTCGAGTCCCTTTTTCTTTAGTTCACCCCTGACTCCGTATATATCACTCCTCTTCACGCCAAATCCATAGCCTACCGCTCGATAGCCCGGATTTTCCTGTTCATACATTAGCTCTGCAAATACTTCCTCCTCGATTTCTGATCGAGGTCTGGAAGAAGATTCAAGTCGAGCCTCAACTATTTTTCTAGCTATATCCTACAAAGAAGAGAAAAAGATATTAAATACATTTAAATTAAAAGAATTGTGAGATAATAATAAAACCCACCATAAATTCTTGTGAAACTGTGTTCTCAAAAAAGCCACCACTTTTCCTGGTATGAGTTTCCTGGTAAAACTCTATACTGGTGGGCTTCCTCCCTCTGTTAATTTCCTACAATCAACACGTCAACATAAGTCTTAACTAATTTAACAGGTAGATAGTAATAATACACTAAACATATACTGAAGTCCTTACAAAACTATCTCTTTTATTCGCATAACTTGTTGAACCAGTTGTGTGAAACTGATTCTGCTTGGCATGTGCTTCTTTGCCGCATTTACTCTTCTCCTGACATTGGAAATCAACATCAATCGAAGAAAAACTTTACATTCATAATTAATATCAATCTGCTTCCCCCTTTTTGACCAATCAAAAATTACTTAAAAAGAAATTGTTTTACCTTGCCTTGTGGAGAAAACCAAAAATGTACCAAAGTTATCCATTGGTCACAATTAACTCCTCGTGGCACTGTTGCAGTAACTTCAACCTCAGTTTTGTTCCCTTGGCAATATTGCACTTTCAAGCTCGTCTTATAACCCCTCCACATTTTGCTAAGATGCTGTAGTATTGATTTATCAATTAATACATCACTGGGCATTGAAAATTTCCCCTAAAACATAAAATCCAACAATAATGTCACAAAAAGGCAAGGGAATAGTAAGAAGGCATAAAGCACTAGTTGTACTAGTAAGAGAGCAACCACATTTCAGTGCTATATCCAAATTTCACTCAAACAGTAAAATTTGATAGAAGAACCTATTGTCAATTATACTATTGAATTAAATTAACACAATTAAGAGTATAAAACCTTAATTAATACAATGATAAAGTTTAAAAATTTCAGACATATATATTATATCATATATATAAAGTAAACTTCAGACACAAATAATACTTACTCGAATAACCTCAATAGCTTCAGCTTTGTACTGGTCATTCATCATACGCCAATCTCTTACTCCGAGCGGACAAAACCGTCCCGTTTTTGCAACCTCTCCAATAAACCAGATCAACAAATCGCCGCCCTTTCTAATTGGTTGGCGTAGGTCATTGAACCGCACAAAAATTCTTATACCTTCAGGAAGATGCCATACTTCCTTAACTGGTATCGTCCTTAAGGTACTCAAGTTACCTTGGCAATCTATTAACGATTAAGATATACTATTACTTTTCTAATTGATTGAAAAATTATTACCATACTTAATGCTATAAAATTGAAAATATTTACCGATAAGTTGAAGTAACTCCCTCTCAACAAATGGCACGTCAGTGGACCAAACACCAGCTTCCCTCACTGGTCCCTCTGCTTGAGATGTTGACGGTCTTGGCTGACTGTCATCACCTCCTTCATGTTTCGGTGTTGCTGTTGA
Organism: Simmondsia chinensis; assembly: GCA_018398585.1. Taxonomy (NCBI): domain Eukaryota; kingdom Viridiplantae; phylum Streptophyta; class Magnoliopsida; order Caryophyllales; family Simmondsiaceae; genus Simmondsia; species Simmondsia chinensis. Next base: position 32,072,745 of record JAGTTD010000008.1, on the reverse strand, counting down.
GGACTGCACTGATTTGCCACTTCTAAAAAACCTCCTCATTGTGAATCTACGCTTTTCCAAAAACAAAAGAATTAGTAGATGTATAATAGAACTTACAAAAATAAAATGAGAAGCAAATATGTTCCGTAAAATAAATAATCAATAATGAAACAAAGATCATGGACAAAATGAAACAACACGTACAAAAGAAAACTAACATACATGGACAAAATGAAACAACACGTAACATTATTTCACAACTCTAAAAAAATAAAGATCAAATCTTGCCTAGATCATACAAGTCCCTAGGTTTAGTCTTAATGAAATGATACCATCCCTTTTGCATCTTATCTTGAATATAGAAAACTTGCTTTGCTTGAGATGAGATGACAAATGGATCATCTTTCAACAATCGACCCGTATGCATCAACTTAGAGAAGTTCACACAAGCACCATCATTTCTAAATGTTCTTAAGCCCTTATTTATATCTACCCAATCACAACGAAAAATGACAACTTTATAACTCCCATAATAGTCTAGTTCATATATGTTTGTCAATTTGCCATAGTAAACTTGTCCATCAGCTACGACCATGACCCCAGAATTTTGTGTCCTCATATAGCGTTCACGATCTTCTGTATGAAACTTGTATGCATTAAGGACAAAGCCCTTCATTCTTTTAGCATACTGATTTAGCCCTCCAGCTAAAGCCCTTCTCAATCGGCCTTCTTCGGTAGTTGCATCAATTTTGTGCACCTTAATAGAATAAAAGGTAGTATCAAAATTAATGATGAATATATAATATCAACTTCAACATCGAATAAAATATACTAACCTGGTTTTGAAGCCACTCAGAAAACTCTTCAACAATCCACGGATTTTCTAATGTTGCATTAGATCGACCTCTATGGAAATATGCTCGTCGTTTTTCACTTAAAAATTCACTATAATAAGGAAATTATTAGCAGGTTGAACAAAAATAGTTAATATTGACAAAGTTGCTTCTATTAACACTTACTCACGAAGTTCCTTGATTTCATCTAGCTGGAGTAGCACATAACGATGCGCTTGTTTCTTACTTCTCATATCAAGGCGAACAATTTTCTCTTTTCCAATTGCACAACCCCCAGACTTTAACAAGTATTTACCCATACTTGAACCATTATCATCATTTCTTTTGGGTCTATTAAAAATGGTCGTAGCACCTTCTAAGTATCTAGAATAAAATGTAATAGTCTCCTCCATGATGTAGCCTTCAGCAATAGACCCTTCTGGCCACGCTTGGTTACTTACGTATGCTTTCAAATGGGACAAATACCTTTATTACATCAATATAAATAACAAGTGAGATCAATTACTGGATGCCAAATATGACAGATAAAAGTAAATGAAGCATTATCGGCTAACCTTTCAATCGGATACATCCATCTATAGTGAACAGGCCCACCAAGCTTAGCCTCCTCTACTAAATGAATTAGTAGATGAACCATGACTGTGAAAAATGTAGGTAGAAATTCCATCTCCATCTCACAAAGTGTAAGAATAATGTTCGATTGTTGAAGATCGAGCATATTTGGGTCGAGGGTCGTAGAACACAAGTATTTGAAAAAGGAAGACAAGTCTGAAAGCAACTCAATGACTTGTGTGGCATTGGATGCTCGTAAAGCTACAGGAAGAATATCTTGCATAAGAACATGGTTGTCATGACTCTTAAGGTTTAAGAGTTTTCTTTGTTTCAACTTCACACATCTAGAGATGTTAGATCCATATCCATCTGGGACCCTAAGTTTCTGTAGAACTCTTAGAAACCGTTCTTTATCATTTGAAGACATATAGTAAGAAGATGGAGGCATGTACGGATCTCTATTATGACGAGGTTGTAGCCAAAAATGTGGCTTTATGTTCCTTTCTTCAAGGGCCCTTCTTGCCTTTTCATCATCTCTAGTCTTTCTCTCCATATGTAATAGCGTCCCTAGAACATTATCACACACATTTTTCTCTATGGGCATGACATCTAGATTATGTCGAAGGAGATTGTACTCCCAATATGGCAAGTCAAAAAATATGCTTTTTTTCTTCCAAAGCACTTCCTCATTGTCCATTCTTTCTATTGAACTGTCTATGTGGTGCCTTTCTCTTTTCTTCTTACTAGTCTTTTGGGTTTTTCCGTACTTGTAACGAACTTGTTCTTGTGCTTTCAAGATATCGGTCCCTGATGCCGGAGTAGGAGCACAAGCACACTCCATTGTCCCATCAAACAATTGACTCTGAGATCGAAAAGGGTGATTATTAGGTAACCATTTACGGTGTCCATTATAGCAAATCTTGCCCCCAAACTTATAAGAATGTGTATGTTCAGTGCAATAAGGACAAGCTGTGTAGCCCTTTGTACTCCAACCAGACAACATAGCATATGCAGGAAAGTCATTGATAGTCCACATTATAGCCCCTTGCATCCTAAAGTTTTGTCCACTATAGGCATCATATGCATCAATACCTTCCCATAACAATTTCAACTCATGCAGCAATGGTTGTAGGTACACATCAATGTCAAGTCCAGGGCACGATTTCCCAGGAATAATCGAAGAAAGAATAAATGATGATTGCTTCATACATAGCCAAGGGGGCAAGTTGTACAGGGTCAACACCACTGGCCATTTACTATAAGTAGTATTCATAAGACGGTACGGATTGAAGCCGTCACTAGCAAGACCAAGCCTAACACTACGAGGATCTGAAGAAAACTCCGGATACCGAGCATCAAATGCCCTCCAAGCTAAGCCATCTGCAGGATGCCTTAATTTCCCATCCTTCAAACGGTCTATCTCATGCCATCTCATATCTTCGGCTATTTTAGATGACATGTATAATCTTTTGAGCCTTGAAATCAAAGAAAATTACCGCATAACCTTAGCGGGCTCTCCTTTCTTGGTTGACATAGTTTCATCACTACAACGGTCATCTTCCTTACCCTTAACTATCTTCCATCTTGAGGTACCGCATGTATGACAACTCTCTTTTTCAGACATTTCACCCCAATACAACATACAATTATTTGGACAAGCATGAATCTTTTCATATCCAATACCCAACTCATTGATCATTTTCTGAGCTTCACAATAAGATGATGGAAATACCATAATTTGGGAAAATGCATCAACAAGAAGTCTTAGCAACATCGTGAAGGACTCAGCAGACCAACTATGCATACATTTCAAGTGAAACAAGTGCAAAAGAAATGACAATTTGGAGAATGCGCTACAGCCTGGATATAGTTCTTCATTAGAAGCTTCCAATATCTTCTTATACTTGGCTTTCTCCTCAGGAGATTGGTTGGGTTGTTAAAGAGGAACTTGGTCCGACCAATCATGTTCATCAGACAAATGGGGTTGACTTGTGGAGGGAGGAATATCAACTCCGATACTTTCTCGTAGTAATCCCCAATATCATCTCGACCTATGGCCCTTCCCTCATTATTATTGGTAGATGTTTGACTATTGCATCTCAATTGTTGAACAATATCTTCTTTTTCATGAAAAATTCATTTCTTATACTTTGGCCAAAAACCCTTAAAAAGGATATAATATTCCACATCTTCTAATGAGAACCATTTGGCTACTTTGCATTTATTACATGGACATCGAGTTTTTCCTTATATAAGGTTTTCTTTAGCCAACTTAATGAATTCAATGACACCATCAATATAAGCTTGACTAATCCTTGGTTGCGTGATCCAACTTGTATCCATATTTTTAAATATTAAGTAGTGCAATCAAATTACCTAAAAATTGAAAAAAGATAGAGTTCATAAGACAAATATTTAATCAACCAATCAAAATATATACAAATACAAAAACAAATAATTAATGGGACTTAGGAGAAGTTAGAAATTAAAGTAAGATATATGAGTTCCTTATAATCAATTTTAATCCTCTAATGTGAAGGATCCATCTAAACAAGGGATACAGCAACAAAGTTTTATTTTTCCAAATTTAAAAATTATGAAATCGATATCTAATCTCCCTGACATTAACAAATTGAACTCACAAGCGCCACCAACACATAATTTTAAACATCAATCAAACACAGTAACACAAGAATTTCGTCAAAACAACAATTTTTTGTATTAATCAATTCAAATGATGAGATGCAACGATAGAATCATTCGAACCATAGCATTAAGGATGCGCATGAAGCAGGGGAAAGTGTGAAACGGCGATAATACAAAACTATAATAAAACTACTTCAACCAACTCAAATGATTTAACACTTGTAGAAGAATAAGCAGTCCAATAAAAATAAAAACCGAAACTAGGGCAAGGAAATCACATACTCACAACAAAGCAAGAGCAACTGTGAAATCGGAAGGTGAGGGTGAGAGACGAATGCTGGCGGCGACGGTGAGAGGCGAACGCGGGCGGCGACGGTGAGAGGAGAACGCGGGCGGCGACGGTGAGAGGCGACGCGGTTGGAAATCGGGTGAGGGTGAAAGACGAACGTGCTTTGCGAGGATGAGGGTGAGAGACGAGGGTTAGGGTTTGCGGGAGGTGGGGGTGAGAGACGACGGTGAGAGCGCGAGAAAATGAGGGTTCGGGTTTGTTCGAGGTATATATACCCGGCGAGAATCTCGGCGCTTATAAACGCCGATATTTTTTTCGTCGTTTAAAATCGTCGAGAATTTTCGACGCTTTGTCTCGACGTATTTAAACGCCGAGATTTCTCGACGTTTGTATAAACGCCAATAATTATGCGCCGAGAATTGCCCTTTTTTGTTGTAGTAATTGCGATGGCAGTTGGCCAACCCTGGAACGCAGATTTGAATTTGGCATCCAGGAAAAATGGTGCATTCCAATGAGATTGAGTGGCATCTAATTAATTGTAAAGAAATGAGGCTTGTTTAACCCTAATTAAGACCATCACATGCTAAATGAATATGTTAATACTCCTACCATTCGCTCCGTTGTGAAAGTTAATTAGCTATTTAATTATTATTTATTGGCACCCTATTGTTGTTATATATCGCTAGATCAACTTAATTTTATAATGACAATGATAATTAGAATATTTACCGTTGTTTTGATATTAATAAAAATTAATTTAAATAATAATATCATATATATAGGATCTTCTTGACATTTTCGGAGCCCAAAGGAAAAGTTTCAAATGGGGTACTTTATATATAATAAAATTTTTTTAGAAATACAACATAATTGAATAAATTATAAAAATTTAATAAAACTTATTAATATTAACTATCAAGGAACCAACTCTCTCAAAAATTTAAGCTAATGGATGAATGCCCATGATTGGTTTTATATTCTAATATGCTCCCTCATGCAAATGTCCGTTTGGGCTTGAAGCTTGGACACTACACAAGCTCATCTCATACCTTCTGTTTAAATTATGTTAATATAAAGTGGGAATTTTGAGATACAAACTCGTGACCTTTTGGTCAATTTGGCTCTAATGCCATGTCAAGGAATTAACTCTCTTAAAAGCTTAAGTTGAGGGTGAAGGCCTATAATTGGATTTATATTTAACATTAACAAATGACTCTTTAAAAACCACACCCCTAAAATTTGAGGGCACTAAGCAATTGCTTTGGTTTATATCCGACTCTGCATACGTACATACACACATAGAGAGGAAGGTTTTGCAAAATCGTTTTTCTTTCCATTTTTATTATTCTTTTACATAAATAATAGCAATAATTACTTGAAGTAAAAGTAAAATCATTTCTTATTTGAAAAAGAAACCGATCTTAAAAGGAAGAAAGGTATTACTTTCCTTCTTAGGAAAGAAAACATTTCCCGACATGATCTTATAAATTTCAGCGTCCATTTTAAATAAATCAAATGTAAATCTTATATATATTTATAAAATTAAGTTAGAAAAAGAATAAATCCTCGAGTACATAGATTTCCCAAGAGGAACACCAAAAAGCTAAAACAAAATAAAAGTACAAGGTCACACATCCCATAGTCTAATTGCGTAACATAATCAAAGTCAAACAAAGGGAAGTGCCCATTGTCGAACATGATCACGGTAGAGCTGGTTCGGTGAGAAAAGAAACAGTTTTACTAATAATCTGTACTGAAGTAAATGAATTAACAAATTTGAGGTGATTATAGCTGTAGATGTTCTAAAAGGAGATGAGCACAAAAAATCCTAGAACTATCTAAACAAAGTCCTAGTGCCTTAAGGGCTCCCGTTTGTGCAGGATCTAGGAGGGATATGATATATGCAGCCTTACCCTAATAAGATAAAAAATATGTACAAAGAAACCCATCATGTGCAATTTGGCTCTAATATAGATAGTGATGGGCCAGATAAACCTCTGATAACCAACATGAGATTCACTCACATGCATTACCTGACAATTTCCAAGATTTTTATTGTCTCATTTTATTATCTACAAATAGGGATGTAAGTGATTCGAGCCGCTCAGAATAGTTCAGATAAAACTTGACTCAAATTCCAATTAACTTTGTTTGAATTCGATTATGAAAGCATACTTGATTAGTAAACGAGTAGGAGTCGAGTAGTTTAATACTCGACTAATATTCTATTATTTACTCAAATCAGTACTCGACTGGCTATTTGGTTTCGTTTGGTACTCGAGTTGCACTTGATAATTACTCTTTTGATGTGCTCAACCATGGAATTGAGTGTTAAAATATCAGTGATTTGTAGTTTTATTGGGTTAAAATATAGTGCAAGCAATAATCGCATAACCAAATTGAGCATAAACAATGGTCGAATATAAGGAATAATATTATAATTTATCAAATATATTGAACCTTAATATACGTAATAAACGAATATTCAAGTTCAATCAAATACTTGAATAGTTTATAAAGTACGAGTTTGAGCAAAATTTAATACTCTACTCAAGCTCGAGTTTGATTTCAACTATCTATATAGTTAATCGAGTTCGAGTCCACTACTGAGATAGTCAACTCGACTTAACTCAGTTACGGCCCTCTGTACAAAATTTCATGCCATTAAGGCTTATCGAGATTGGACATAACCCAAAACAGTTCAAGCAACTGTTTGAGACCCCCAAATTTTAAAAGCCCTAAAATTTAGTTGTTTTCAAAGTTGCAATTGTTCATATTAAGAAGTTTTAAAGTTAGAATTTTTGTTATATTACTATTATGTTGTTAAGACATGTCGTTATATATAAATGACCTATTCGAAACTCACTTGGGGCCTCGAAATTGTCAAGACCTCCCAGGGGGTGATAAGTGTATTATGTTGTGTTATTTTCATGTTCTTTTCATCTAACAAGTTTAAAAAAAAAAAAAAAAAAAAAAAAGGAAAAGGGCAATTGACCTGAATCTGTTATTTATTAAATAACTCAGAGACAATTACCTGTTTAATTGTTACATAATAGTTTTGTTATATCAATGTATCAACTTATAGATATGTAAGAGCACATCTTTATGGTTGCCAACATTGATAAACACAGTGACATATATATTATTATGGAACTAATGAAGAACACTATCAATTATCCGAAAAAATAAAAAATAAAAAAAATGAAGAACACTATCATGTATGATATGTAGGGATGAAAACTCGATTCTGATTCGTTGGATATTCATCAAACTTGAACTTTTTATGATGAATTTGGATGTAAAAAATGGCTATTCTAAATGGATTTGGATTTGGATTTGGATGTATGATAAATGGATATTGGATAGGGGTGTAAACAAACTAAAATTTTGACTAGCTACTTGTATTTGAAATCGACTTATGGCTCACCTGTGTTTTATATGAGGGCCCAATAACTTATTGAGTTGAATTTGAATAGAATGCTAGAATTTTTTGCGTTTACAAATTGATAAGGGCTTGTTAAGGGCTCATTTAATCTTGTTAAAAACTCGTTAAGAGCTCATTATGGGCTCGTTAATAGTTAATATTAGCTCTAAAATGGTACAATAATTGCTCGATAATAACTTGAATAGATTGGCTCGATACTGTGCTCAACACGAAAACAAACTCGGCTTAGTCATGAGCTCGATGCGGCTTAATAGCGAGCTTGACTCAGCTTAATAACAAGCTTGAATCAAATCGATTAGGCTAACAGTGGAGCCAAGCCTAGTATCAAACAAACCAAAATCTAATCAAACCGAGTATCAAACATATTAAAATCTAATGGAACCTAACTCGAATAAATGTTCGAAAGCTTACTAAAAGCTTGGCTCGAATTACTCGAGCTCCATAATTCTTATTGAGCTTGAGTTCAAATAAGGGGGTGCTAGGCTCAAATCAGGTCATTTATGCCCCGAATTTTGTGTCGGACCGGGTTTGGATAACATTAAACCCTATCTAACCTAAAACCCACTCAAATCTGTTTGAAAAAAACTTTGGAAAAACTGTTCACTTTTTGCAAAAATACTTTTGTAAAAAGTGATTTTAGAAGGGATATTTTATCTGAAAAATTCGTAATTTTTTTCTTGTACTTCTATTTCAAAGGAAAAACATTACTTTCTTGTGTCTGTATAGAAGTATTAAAATAGTTTCAACTTCTATGTATTAACATCTTTCATTTCAGGAGTCGGTTCCGAAAATAATGCTAAAAAATAAAAAAAATAATGCTGGAAAAAAAATATTTTCATATCTACTGTTGAACCGCGTCAACAAGACGCGTTTAAATTTCAAGAAAACCGTATCACATAAACGCGGTTTAATTAAGAATAAACCGCGTTAACTAAACGCGGTTCATTTTTAAATAAACCGCGTCTAATAAACGCGGTTCATCTATGAACCGCGTTTAGTAAAATCGGTTTAGTCCTGAACCGCGTCTACAAAACGCGGTTTACCGTCAGGCATCCAAAATCCCCTTTTTTCACTTATACTTACCATTATACCGCAATTCTTCACTTTTTTGTTTGCTTATAGTTTTCATTATGCCGTAATTTGTGATAATTATCATATTGAACCCATGTCTCTCTTGATGAAGCTCCAACATCATAAGGAGAGGTCAAATAACTCCAATAATGGTACTTGAAAGATCTCCGGTGTATAAGAAAAAGAAAGACAGCGGATGAAGTGACCGGTGGTAGATTAACGAGAAAGAGGCAGAGAGACGGTGAGAGCAGGGGAGAGAGCTCGTGAATGTATGGGGTTTTAGATCCAAAGTACACCGCGTCACTAAGACGCGGTTCTATAGGAGATAAACCGCGTCACTAAGACGCAGTTCTATTGGAGATAAACTGCGTCTTAGTGACGCGGTTATAGTGTTAAACCGCGTCACTAAGACGCGGTTCTTTTTAAATAAACCGCGTTTCTAAGATGCGGTTTTATTAATATAACCGCGTTTTTAAGACGCGTTTTATGAGAAGTTTAAACACGTTTTTTTGACCCGTTTTATTAAAGTCGCGTTTTCTAAACGTGGTTCAACAATAGATTTGGAAATATTTTTTTTTCAGCATTATTTTTTTAATTTTTTTATTGTTTAGCATTATTTTGGGAACCGACTCTCATTTCAGGCAAGAAATTTTTTTTTTTTTTTTGAGAAAACCAATATTTTTCGTAAGAAAAGCTTAACCAAACATATAATTAGCAAAAAGGGACATAATTGATATAGTGAACAAAATATAAGACCCTTTATATAAATCTATGATACACCGACACTTTTATTTGCCAAAAAAAAAGTGTTTTTTTTTTTTTTTTTCAATGAGAAAACACTTAAAAAAAAGCTTGACTAAACATATAATAATGAATTTAATGACTTCAGTTGTAAAAAGAATGAATCCTGACCCTTAATTTTAATGGACTGTCAGAATTTATTGAATATTAAAAAGAATAACAATTTACAGTCAAAATTTATTAAATATTAAAAAAAAAGACAATTTTTTTTCAATATTTTTTTCGTTCTTTCTGTCCCATAAGGATAGAGGGACCGTTAACGAAAAGATAACGGCCGAGGCACGCCATGTGCATTTTTTGTGCGTATGTCCCCAGAAGTCAAAAGAAATGACAAAAATTGTTGCATTTAAACAAAATTTACGATTTCTTTCTTTGTTTTTCAGATTGCATGAAAGCTATATATATATATATATATATATATATATATATATATATATATATATATATAATCATTAAATAACATAATTAAATTTATATATATCTTCTGTAAGTTATTAGTTTTCATCATATATTTTGATAATATTAATTAAGTATATAAATTAGGGAAATAATCATTGATATACCCTGAGATTTGATCATTTATCATCGAGATACCCTAATATTTTAAAGGGGTGCCTTGAGGTCTAAAAGTTTTATAACTTGACCGGGTACTCTTTTTTTTCAAGATTCAATACACTTCTGTTGACAAAAGCTAAAGTAAAACATGATTTTTGACAGTATATTTTTTTTTGCTAATTAGCGACAGTATACCTTATTTTATATACCCTGCTTTATGCGGGAGCCGCAAGGCACTGGGACTGTTGTTGTTGTTGTTGTTGTTGTATACCTTATTTTATATATTAAAATGTATATTTAGGGAATACATGATCAACATCAAGATAACTGAGTGATAATTTCCAATTTCAGTATTCAAAGTTATAAAAACTCAGAAAAAGGGCCGGAAATCACGGGCATTGCATGTGACTCTTAACATGGTTGGGTCCATTATTATTAAATAATCTCTTATTTTCTGTCTAATAATTAACTCATTATATAAACAATTAATGATTTGTTAAAAGACTAAACAGTATATCGTGATTGTTAAAATAATTAGAGAGAGATAGGAATCAGGCAATCTGAATTTTATGATTGCATACTTTTTATATATAAAGAATTATGGACAATTATATTTGTAAAATGAAAATGTGAAAAAAAAAAAATTTGAAAAAAGAAAACGAAAAAAATCAGGAAAAAAAGTTACATAAAAATGGCAATGGAGAACAAAAAGGAAGAAAAATGTTTGATTTGGTGCTACAATTGTACGAGTTTTGATTTCTAGACTTTTCTTTCTTTTCTTTTTTTTTTTTAAATAATCAGAGTACAAACCTTAAAAGCACAACAAGCGCCGGAAAGTAGAGAACAAAACACAATCAACCATATCGATAGAAAACCTCCACCCTCAATGACACAGTACCGCTTGGAAACAAAAAAGGCCACCAACGAACCACAACCATACAACAAAAAACCTAAAAAGAAAAGCATCCAACAAAAAGAAAAAAATTAGACCAACCTCAAGACAAAATTCTCAAACAAAATGCCAGAAACAGGGTCTAAACATACCTACCGTCTTCGCCTTGTGCTAGCAATCATCCTAGAGCTTCTTGTTTTCTTACTTTCATCAATCAAGTTTTTAAGAGACATAATCATGATTTCCTCTTTGCTGTCAAACTGAAGACCAAAATGACACCTAGTTATCCAAGTTTCCTCGGCGCAAGAGCACGGGTCAAGCTCTGAGGCGAGAGACGAATGATTTTGCCATAAATTGAGGTGTCGGGTTGGATTGCAACAAGAGAGAAGAGAGGAAATATGTAGAGACTAAGTGTTGTAAAAGGGTACCTGGTTAGTGGAAGAGTACGAGGAAATGGAATGTAAGGGTTGCTTGTGCGATTTTTGTGTTTGATGTGTTGAGTGGGTTCGCCCAAGTATGCAAGGAGTGATGCTTGGGTCCCTGATTGAGAGTTGAGAGAGTCTTTATAAATTTCTTTGTCCAAAGTTACGGTGTGGGAGGATTGGTGACTTATTGTATAACAGTCACGTTTGATATGATGATTGTAATATAGAGTTTGGGGTTACTGTTAGATATTGTATACATAGTGGATGAGATACCCATTTAGGTCCCATGGTTTTCCGCTCTAGTTAAGAGAAGATTATTTTTTGTGTGATATTTTTGTTGATTTTTTGCTTTCATTGTGCTAGATGTGTGACTTTTCCCAACAATAAGTATAACTACATTACAAGTAACACTATAGTAAGACACAAAAAAATAAAAATAAAATAAAAAATAAAATAAAAATAAAAATCTAATAAGAATATTATGTATCTGCTAATAAGTCCCTCCAATCTATATTAAGGGAGACCATAGACAAATTGTCTCATAGCAATGCAAACGAGAAGGATAAAGACCTTTATAATGATATTAGCTAGTTAATCTTCATTATGGCCCGTGAATGTCACCTTGAACCTACTAACAGAAGTCAATATAAACATGCTTGGCATGGTTAGACACTATTGGGCTTGATATGAGATAAGCGATTGTTGATCAAAATTATAGGAGGTTGTTATTATGCAAGATCAAAGTAAGCATTGATCAAACTGAAGTGGAGTGGACTTAATGTTGTAGGGTAGCGAGTTACTTGCCAACCCTTTCTCTTTCAGTTTATCCATCTCCCTTTTTCTTGTTGTGCTACTTGGGATGGAAAATGGCTAATAACAACTACTGTAAGTAAGTAACATACTTGTCCTGTGTGTCCTAACATAGGCAAGCAAGGTGTCCAAGTAATAGGTGACAAATTAATATAGGCTTTTACCAACCCGCCAAAGACCAACATGTACTTTCCCATAAGGCCTTTGACCTTTCTCGCCCACTTGGACTAAAGTACCAAGTCAACGCTTCGAGCTCCATATGCACAATTCCACAAGAAGAATATCCAGTCCCAAAATCCTTACACGCCCAATCCTGATGGAAGGCACCGAATACACGTGATGGCAAATAATGCTAAGTGTTCCTAGGTCCACCTCATCTGACTCCCCTTTCTTATAAATACCAAGCCAAAGCTCGAACCAAAGGACAAGTATACCTTATCATGTCATGCTACTCATCCAAAATCCTCTCAAACCTTGGTCCCTTTTCTATGACTAAAGCCTAAGCTCATGTCTCCTTATGGAATAACACTACTAAAAGCATTTGGCATTGTATGTAAGAAAAGAAAAATTATAATGGCAGGTCTATCATGTCAACTTGATCTTTCTCAAGAACACCTTGAATATACCACCAAAGCTTAGCTTGGATAGATCCACAACACACTGGACAAATACATGGTAAAGTTGTCTGATTAAGGTGCAAACCATAACCAAGCAACTCCAAATACCTTCACTATGAGAGCGTTGTAAGAACCAACATTTCACACTGAAAGGGTGAGTCAACCCATTCCCATGGCTATTCCATGTTTTAGCTCCAGTGAAATGCCATGTATAAAACTTGGTGGCAAAATGATCTCAATCAATTTGGAAAGTCCGATTGACCAAGTGGAGAAAAGGTGAAGATCCCTGATATTGATCGTTAGATGGTTTCCTTGATATTGAACTATTTGACAGAACTCAAGATCCAGAAAACCATTTGACAGGATTCACTAGGATGTATTTATAAGCGTTATTGAAGAGGTATGTTGTAAATGCTTTCAGGCAATGATTAAAGGGGTAGTACAAATATGGGTTGTATTATTCTCTGGTGGTTCAAACTTCACATAATAATTGAATGAATTACACATTTTGAAAGCAGGTTGAACTGAACCAAACCTAAATTTAAACCAAATTATTTAAATGAATAAAATGTGTTAACCCAAAAATCAACTTGGCTCGCAATACCCTAACTTGAACCCACTGTCTTGGTGTCATGTTATCGTGTCATGTAAAATTTGGCTAGCTCTAACCTATATCAAACATGCGAATACTTTGCTGTCACACCATAGATAACAAAGCCAGTAGGTCCCAAACATCAAATATGGCAGGGCCGAATGTGCTTTGACTACGTCGTGGACTTGGAGAACTTAGGTTGCTTCTCAGCTCTCCAACAAATCATACTCGGTCCTAAAAAGAACACATAGCCAGTGGTCGAGCACCAATTGTCAAGACAAGTCTCATTCTACATTGACACTAATTGGGATGCAAATATCATGACTTGTCCAATAGAGGAGACCATGGTCGACCATTCCTTTTAGGTAGCAAAGAATCCTTTTAACTGCTTAGCTAGTGTGAGAAGTAGCAATGTGATGCCTTAACTCGTGTGACAAACAAATGGTTAGGTGTCAGCGTGAGAGCACCAAAAGACAAATTAAAGCGAGGCGATGCTACTGTAGTAAATCCTTGTCCGAGGTGCTTGGTTCAAGCTACAGATGGTCTTACGCCGGAGAACATGTGACTTGCATTGGATATGTGAGCGAAGTCATAAGGTTGTTTCATGCGGGCTTCTTATTGAGATAGCCATATTAAATACAGTTTGAATGTCTAGTTGTTGATTGGACCATGATAGGGGAAGCTCAAGTGACCGCGGCGGGCTTAATGATCAGGCTAAAATTCTCATGGTAATCGATGTTCGGTGGTTAGGTGAAACTAAGGACCACTAGGTAAGCCATTTAATATCCAACCAAACCATCAACCTTACATTTGAATATATACTTCTAAGTGTTGTAGAATAGATTTTTAATAGGTCATAAGAAATGAGATCCCAAGATTTATTCGGGATTAAGGCATTGGATTCGCAAACCCTGGCCTCATTTCATTTAGAGTCCTTGGCCTCCTCTTAGAAACCAATAGGCTTAAGAACTATAAGGAGAGCAAAAAGGAAGAGGGATATCGACACTTGTCGACATGAGATTTAAAGTGCGCCACCATGGGATGGGTGTTTGTGGCCATGGGGACAGCGAATAATCAAAGGTAGGGGCAATATCTAATGAGAAACCTAGATCTAGTGCTAATGAACTTGTCAGTTGTGCCATCTACATCATGGTCGAGGTTGTAAGAGGAAAAGCCACAACTTGGCTAAGGGAGTTCTGGCCTGAGGTTGGGTGGCCACAACTGGTGCCTTAGCTATGCCACAGTAAGAGATAGTTGGAGATGCTGAGGTCGTCTCTCAAGTGGTTTCCATGAGGAGTCCCAAGGTTGAGGTGTTGAGCTCGCAAACATGCTCCATGGACTGGGTGCCATAGTGACAGCCTGTGTCATAGCTTCCTCTACTGCACTAGTGTTGGCCGAGAGGGCTCCAAAGGCCATTGTAGGAGTTGCAAACAAGGCATTGAATAACCATAGTAGAGATGGCTCTAGAGTTAGTGGCAATGGGGAATAGAAATTGGGGAAAGGACTCCATGACACATAAGGATGACCCTGCCAATATGAGGCAACAATAGGGAAAATATGCTTCAATTAAAGTAAGATGGCAATTGTTAAAGACACGATCAATTCACGGGTCAAGACAACGATATAGATAATGATATTTTGCATGTCCTACAAAGACGCTTGAGATCAATTAAGAAGCTAACTTGTCAACTATGACCGAGATGACTTGGTCTATAGGAGATCATGAGCCAAAGATTGAAGCCAGTGCTAGTCATATATGGATGAGCTAGTCACATTATCCTAAGTAATCTTCTAATGAAGTTCTATCCGTCTGGCACAAAATTGATGTAGGTAGCATTTCTTGAGGTCCTCCCAAATGGTTCAATACATCATTCAGGATGGTTAGATCAAGAAATGTGGTGATCCATGTGTTGGTTTAAGCTAACCCAATCCAATAGTCGAAGTTGACGTAGGAGAATCCATAAAGACCTAACATATGTTAACGGTTACATTCAAGAAAATTGTCAACAGACTCGATGAGGTCATATCAATCAGTAGAGAAATCATAATTAAGGGAACCTAACCATGGATGCGCATTGTTTATTTTTTATGAACAATGAAGTATAACTTCAAAATTTACTAATATAGAGCATGAGACAGATAAATAAATAATAATAAAAAAAGTAACAAACTACGTTTCATTTAGCATGCGAGAAGTAGAATTTCATGGAAAGTATGAATTTTGGCTCTTATTTGGTCTCCGAAAAGCGCAATTTTCAGTTCCTTCAAAATACAAGAAGTAACTTACCCAACCCATCAGGTAAGTTCTAATTCCTTCGTTTTTCACTAATTTCACCAAAAAAAAGTTCTATTTTTCATCTTGGTAACCAAACATTTTTTACCTACTTCTTGAGAAGTTGACACAGGAATTAAATTTTCCATGAAATGTAACCTTCGTAGGAACTCAATTTATATGGCAACCAAATAAGGCCAAAATACTGATATTTTTATATCTTCCAAAATGATTCAGGGTTCTAAATTTTTAATGACTCTTGGATTGTTCAAACTTTAGCAATTAGCAGTGCTGCTAAATCTGTACTTTGAGAAAATTAATTACTGATTGAGTAATTAATTAATGAAAAGATTAATTATAGCACGACTTTTTGTGCTCTTTTAAAAAAATTTTGCTTCAAAATCACTCCACTTGTGCTCTCGTAATTCATCGTCAAACAATTATAAAGAATGATATGCATGTATTAGTATTAAAAATAGTATGTTATTATTAGAGCAGTTTTTGTTAGTATCGGACAACTTTAAGTTTTTAACATAACAAGCTTCAAAAAGCCTTTGTTTTGTTATTAACAAAAATTCTCGGTGACAACATTAGCCAAAAAATATGCACATGTTGTTTCTTATTATAGGGATTTTTAACAGAAACCAATTTTAAAGTAGATATTTTCACTTAATTACCATAAATTTTCAATTTCTTCAAAAAATCGCCTTCCAACTTTTAAATATTTCCAATCAACCAACTACATTAATGCCATTTATATTCCGTGTAGGTTACACTTGTGATTCTGATGAGGTGGTGTATAAAATCGGGCAAAGCATAACAAATGTTGGTTTTAACTCAGCCGGTAAAGCATTGTACTATTAAGGTGGCTCTATGCGCAGATTCAAATCTCTGGACACATAAGCATGTAAGTAGATTCGAATCTGCACGTAGAGACCATTTATGGGTATATTGTTTTAACAAGTGCGCTCATAACAACAAGTGTACTTGTCTCTTCGTTTTTTGTATAAGAAAACGTTAAATTATAGATGTAACTAACAACGTCAATGTAAGCGGTTGATTGAAAAATTTTAAACTATTGAAGAGGTCCTTTAAAAAGTGGAAAAGCTGTAGTGATTAAGTGAAAAAATGACAACTTTTGAAGAAAATGTTGTTGTCAAAGAACCCTTCTTATTATAAAAGAGATGAAACACAAAATGTAGAACACAATACATATGAAAATATATAATTAAATTGAAGAAAGAGAACTTGGATTTTTTATTTTGAGAGATGTGACACCAAAAACAGACACTCACCTCCATTTATCGAAGTTTTAAGAGGCAAATTAGGTGTGGTTTCAATTGAGAACCAGTTGAGAGAGCAGCGCTAGCAATGGTTCGAGCATCCTAGGAGGAGACTGACTACTGCTCCTATTAGGAAATATGAACAACCACATATTACGCACTGGAAGAGAGGTAGAGGAAGGCTAAGGAAAAGTTGAATGGAGATGATTTGACATGACCTTACCCACCTAAACTTTACTAAGGAGATGACCGTAGATAAAGCTAATAAAAAACATATGTGGCCGATATAGCTATTAGGAGAGGGTAGTATATTGATGCCAGTTTACAGCGCCTCTAGGCTTTCGTGTTTGCTATTGTTGCTGTTGCTACTTTACTATCACTTGTTTGCTTATATGTTTGATACTGCTTTATTTGACTTGATTTTATAAATATTATTTTGTTTTTACTTTTTAGGATTGGGAGTCCTTAAGCCCTTTGAGGCACTGGGTTTTTGTTGTTGTTGTTGTTGTTGTAGGATTGGGAGTCCTTAAGAAATAGCTTCCCTTTAAGATAGCACTCTGTAGATATAGAGCTGCATACATTTTATCCTCTCCAAACCCTGTCTTGGTGAGAACCTTTTAGGCACTGAGCTTTTGTTGTTGTTGTCATTGTCGTTGCTACTATTATTGTTGTTGTTATTTATAAAAGTTTACTCGACACTTCATTCGCCGTGAACGACGTATAAACCCAAGATCACAACTCTCAAGATAACAATTTCTAGCTTTGGTACAACTCCCAAGTTAAAAGTATCCATATTCATATCACTTCCTCTTATATATTCATCTTAAGAATATGTCTCTATGAAAGCAAACCCTTTCGAACAAAAATCCTAATGAAGGAAAAGAGCATAATGTTAATATTCAATTTACATACATTTAATACTATCTCATTAATAACCTTGTCAAGAAAACCTAATAAGATAAAATCATGAAAAATAGTGCAATGCATATTTGACTCCCTCTAATGTCGGAATGTCAACAAAGGACGTCCTAAGTTGGAGTATGTCAATCTTGTGTATTACTTTCTCAATCGTTATTGTGGGTAATACCTTAGTAAGTAACGTGCCAAGTTCTCACTTGAGCGAATTTGATGAACATCTATTTCATATTTATTATGAAGCTCGTGCCTGAAAAGAAAAAAAGAAAAAAAAAAATCATGGGTGGGATATGCTTGGTCACCTTTTATTTATTTGTTTTTGATTTGAGCCAAAAATACGAAATTGTTTTCATCTAATATTATTGGACTTCCCCTGATCGCTAAAAATTTACATTCTTATTGAACATGTTGAACCAATGATCTCAGCTATTCACATTCTCTACTTGCTTCATGAATCACTAGTATCGAAGCATGATTTGAAGAAGCAATTGCATTTGTCTGCTTTATAAATAGCCAAGATATAGCAGTATTACCATTGTAAATAAATATCCCATTTGTTAACTTTCTTTATAAGGATGGAACAAAAAACTAACATTCTCCGGTTTGACTATTTGAATAGAATAACAACATATTAGTTGTTCCATGAGGGTTGTGAAATATATGTTTTCACCCATTTCAATGTCTTTCTGTTGGTCTTGAACTACATCTTGTTAATAAATTATCTAAAAAGGCTATATCTGGTCTCCTGTAGTTGACAAAATACGTTAGCGCACTACACTAAGGTACAATACTTCTAGGCCAAAAATTTTTTCTTTGTGTCTTCTTGATGATGAAAGGGGTCTTTATTTACATCAAGGGATCGAACAACCATTGTGGTATTATATATGGACGCGCCTTAAGCATATTAAAAAAATTTAAGCATTTTTCCTAGTGGATTAATGGATTACATTTTCATCTAAGGTGCTCATTTAGAAGATTGAGACAAAATTTTGTCTTTAAAAGACCCTTTATTTGAAATTCTATTTTTAGATATGTAACAGCATTTTCAAGCACTTTAGAAGCTCCTATGATGTTTAAGTCATTAGCATATACGACAATGATACCAAATTTAGATTTTGATTTTTAACAAAGATACAAGAGTGGAGTAGTTTACATATGCTTCTTTCAGAAGATATATACTAAGACGATTATATCACAATTGCCTCAATTATTTTAATCCATACAAAAATTTTGCATAATTTGATATAATTCTCGGGGTTTTGATCTATATACTTATGGATTCCCAAGTCATTAGGGATTTTCAAATGTCATTATCAAGTGATCCATGTAAATAGGTTGTCACCACATCCATAAGATGTACATGAAGCTCCTTAGAGACCATCAACCTGATTAAAAATCTGCATTCGTTACATGTGACTTTGTTTCCGCATAATTAATTTATGACCTCAATGAGAAGCCATAAGATATAAATCATGCTTTATATCTAACAACCTCATTCTTTTTATTTCTTTTCTACACAAACACCCACTTGCAGCCTATACATTCCATATTTTTAGGTGTTTGGACTACAAGTTTGAAAACAACAAGTTCTGTAAGTGAGTCTAATTTTTCCTAAACTGTGTAGTCCATTTTCTTCTTTATTATCATTCTTCAACAAACTTGGGTTCAAGGTTTTCACTTTCCTTAATCAAATTAGTAGCTATTGTTTATGCAAATGTTTGATCAATCTAATTTTGATTTCATCGTACCGTAGTAATAACATAATTTATCAAGATCCCTTCATTCTCTATCGTTTTAGCATTTTCACTATTTTTAGTCATCTGCCAGTCTTGATGAGATTTGTTCATATTTTCTTCTTATTTTTTTATTATTACCTTTTCAGGGGTTTTCTCTTCAAAACTTTAACAGATGATAGTTTGCTTACTTAGCTCCCTTTTCTTTCTTAGGTTTTATCTTTACAATTGATAGGTCTACCACAATTTTAGTATACAATAGATGCATTTGTTAATGCCTTGGAAGATTCATATTTTGGAATATCAATTCAAATACGAGAATTTATAACCGAGACGTGTGATTTAGTTAGTAACATTCTTTCTATCAATGACCTCCTGCTTGGGCGAGAGTAGTACCAGGATGGGTGACCTCCTAGGAAATTCTCACATTCAGGTTGGGGGGCATTCGAAAACAGCCTCTCTTCAGGGGTAATACCCTGAAAAGAGAAGGCTGCATACATCCGCCGGCCCCGCCCCCCCCCCCCCCCCCTAAAAAAAAAGACCCTGCTTAGGCGAGAGCCCTTAGGCATTGGGTATGTTGCTTATTCTTTCTATCAATGAATGGATCCGGCAATTGGTTTGCAACTTTTTGCAAGTGAATAACTTTTCGATCTTCTATTTCACATTGATTTATATGTGGATCAAAATGAGATATTGATAATGCATTCCAAGTTCTTGTTTTTCTAACTTTCTCTTCTCTCTTGAATTCTAAAAACATTATTTCTTCAAATTTATAACTAGCAAAACACGTATATAGTCCAGTTCATGATATATAATCGACAGGGATTCAAATCTGATCAAAATTCTGACTCCCTTTTACGGTCCCATATTTGTTCCTGGGATGGAGTAATCAGAGCACACACTATGCTACCATAAATTTGTAGATGGATATAACTGGTTCTTTTCTAGAGACAAATTGTAATGAGAAGTATTTATGGTAAGTAATTGGCCTAGTATAACTTTTTTCGATAATTAGTAAGGATAAATTCGCGATACAAAAGTCAACATCTCAGACAAGAGACCCAAAGAGCACACACTAAGTGTGAAAAAGAGAAAATGGGAAAAATAAAAAGAAAACCTGCAAAAACAAGAAAGACATGCCCAATCCCTAGAACCACTCCAAAAATAGCCAAAAGATAACATGACAGAGCAAAAGAAAAATAACCTCCTACCCACAGTACTGGGCGCCAAAGAAAACAGCCCCCCACAGGCAACTTAAGACACACCAAGAAAGTCCCCTCATTGGAGACACTAAAGACGAACGCCTGGAAGTAGGACAAAAACCAAATTTTGAAAGACCGAAAGAGAATCAGAAAGAAACTCCTGAATAGGCACCAACCAAGCAACAAAAAATCACACAATTGCTAGCAACTTAGACTCGATTTACTCATCCTCCTCTGGAATCATATCCCCAAGGAGCTCTGGAGACAAATGTTTGGCTTTCTTGTCATACTTTCTTTTAGGTTTTCAATGCCTCATAGGGTTCAGTTGCAAGTTAACAAATTTAAATTGCCCAAACATCTCAAGATTTTTTTCTTTTTCTTTCCAGATTTAGAACTCCTACTGACCTTAATTTGCTTGGCCATATCATTAACACTTATTTAGCAAGAGGATTCATCATTGTTAGGATCATTAAAAGCTGCATCAAGACCAAACCATGGCAGGTAAGGGGGCCTAAATCTACGTTGTCACCAAGGATGACCACCATGAACCATTCCCAAAGAAGGGGAAGGTTGCTAATGGCTCAAAGTCTGTCCTTCTATGACCTGATCCACGGGAAGAGAAGGAGCTGCCAAACTATCCCTTATGATATCAACGTTGTGCTCACCCTTAGACTCAAGCATCGAAGAGATGGTGAAACCCCTGCTCTACATTATCTTGCGGCTGTTCCTCCATAGTTCGGCCCCCTTTCTAAACACCAACCATCAGAAAAATACAAAAGGTATGGCTAACTAAATCTACCATGTCATCAAGAACAAGCTGCAAGGCAAGCTCATCCACAACTTCTTCCTTAACCAATATACAGTGACTATTACCATCTATCACCATAGATATAACCTCTTGAATTGGAGAAGATGCTTCCGTTTCCACATAAATATTTGTTCTACCTAAATAGTTCATCGATAAGGAATCGTCATCCACTTTAACAATGTCTCCCCAAAGCTCCTCAATTTTTCGAAAGTTTGAAAGGGAGCAAGCGCTTGGTGGAACACCATAAAAACTAATCCAAGTTTTCCTTTTCCTAGACAATGCCTCAGAAGGGCTTCAACATATTACAAACTCGAAAAAACTCCCCGATAAGCCAAGTCCTACATACAAGAAATCGCGAAACTCTTGTTAGAGGCATAGGTAATCAAGAATATCCTGCAATTGAAAACTTTAACCTATGTATTTTCAATGCCTGTAGAACTTACAGCTTTCTTAAACTCTTTCAAAGAAATGGGATCATTTGTTAAATCTACGAAAACTTCTCTCTAGCTACTCCAAATTATTTTGGCACACCTCGCCAATGACAAACCTTCTAGAAGAACTTGTAGGATGAAAACACTCTCCCAACTGGTCTGAATAAAGAAGGCGTGACGATGAGCTCCTCTGAATAAAGAAGTAGCAAGCAAGCGGCTCTTAACCAAACCCGTAATCTCCTCTCTCATGGTCTCAACTGGTCTAGACTGAGAAGCTGAACCCAAAGGTTGCACTCATACCAGAGAACATAAATGGTCACTGAGAGGCTGAGTCGAGCTATAACGCTACCAATCTCTCGACCCCTGAGGTGCTGAGCAGCCTCAGAAACGAGGTCGCCTCAAAAAAGAGTGGGCCAAGAAACAGATAGACACGGAATTATGTGACTCCAGATCGAGGCAGAAAAGGAACAGTCGAAGAAAAGATGCTTATGAGTCTTATTGGAAAGACCGCAAAGAACATAAACACTCTAAACCCCCTGTGCCGGATCACAGAAGCCTGTCTTGAGTCCACCGCCGCTTCCTAGAAGCGAGCCACAGAAGAAAGGAATGCCTCAAAATGTGAAGTCGAAACCATAGAAGATGGTGAATAGAGTCCTCCTCTCTCCTGCTCTGTATCTTCTCCAAAGCGGATTTGGTGAGAAGTTCCCTGAAGGGTCGCCCAACCACATGATAGAATTTGCCACACCAGCCTGAGGACTGAAACCAACCATATCCAAGATGGGTAGGAGCTCCATACAACCCTATGGAAAACTCTACTGATCACCCTCAATAATGGTTGAGACCCTAGAATCCCACAGAAGCCCAGAAGAGGTGAGCAGTTGAGTAGGGAAGCGCTCCAAAAGACGTCAGTAAGGAAGCCAATAATTAGTCCATAAGGTTGTACCAAGCCCATCGCTTACGACATGATAAACTGCACCATAACAAATACGATGAACGGATAGAATCTGGTGCCAACACCATGACGCCGAACTCGTCGCCCGATTCGTCTAAAAGCTCCTCCCGCGAAGGCTGCTCAGATGAACCCAGCACGGCCAAAGCGAGGAAGGATCAGAAAGGAGGAACCAGATGTGCTTCTAATTGAAGCCTAGTTCCAGTCAGCAAGACGATGAAGTCCTAGACCGTCCCTGAGCCTAGGATAACAAAGATGTCTCCAAGCTACCTTCGCTCCTCCCGGGGTAAGCGAAGAGCCACGCCAAAGGAAAGACTCTAAATTCGACTCAATATTCCTGATCATTATCCTCGGGAGCATGAAGACCGATGACTAGTAGACCTGAATAGCAAAGAGGACTAACCTAATGATCTGCAGGCGGCCAACGTACAATAGACAATGAGAGGTCCATAATCGAATACAGGTGAATACGATCCAGAAGCGACTTGCAGTCCACTTACTGCAACTAAGAAGTAATAAGAGACATTCCCAGATACCAAACCGGGCACTGCCTAAGACTGAATCCGAAAACACCAAGCATATCACTCTGAGTTGCAGAATCAACTCCTGTCAGAAATACAATACTCTTCGCTGCATTCAATGAAATCCCCAAAGGAACAGCAAAGCGGTCTAGAGCCTCATGAACAACTGTGACACTGCCCAAATCACCCCGACAAGAAATATAAGGTGATCAGCGAAGCATAAGTGCACCCGCCTTGTGCTACGATAGGAAGGGTGATAGCGAAGCCTCGGGTCATCAATAGCTCGATGAAGCAAACCTCAGAGACCCTCTATAACAATAACGAACAGATAAGGAGAGAGGGTCTCCTTGACGAACACCTCGAATGAAGTAGAAGAAACCCTCAAGCTCGCCATTAATGGAGACATAAAAGTATCCTGTAGAAAGGCACTCTTGGACCTAACCAACCATTATCCCTGGAATCCCCATACTCCTTATACCGGCCAAAATTAAGTCCCAACAGACTATGTGAAAAGCTTTGTGGTTATCAACCTTCATCGCACAATGAGGCAAAACCTGAAGGTGATAACCATGCATAAGCTCTTGTGTCAACAAGATTTTCTAATATCGGATGACCCGGGAAATAGGAGGTTTGAGCATCATCGATCAGTCCAGGAAGGACACCCTTCAACCTATTGGCAAGGATCTTAGTGATACACTTATAGATCACATTGCAACAGAAGATGGGGCGAAAGTCACCAAAAGCTGAGGGAGTCTCCACTTTAGGCACCAGACATATCCTGGTGGTGTTCAGAGCACATAGCATGCACGCCAAAGTGAAAAACAACTGCACAGCATTGATAATCTGCCACCCCCCACATCTAAAGCCCCTTTGAAAAAGAGGGAAGTGTAACCATCTGGCCCCGAGGCCCTATCGTCACCAATAGAAAAGAGGGCATCATGAACCTCAACAGCGGAGATCGGAAAAATCAATGGGCAGCTTGGTCCGTAGAGACGTGCATCTCAAAGTGGTCTGAAACATCCTTAGTCAGTGGACCACTAGGCTCAGTCAACAGCTCCTTGAAAAAAGTAACTCCAGTACGAGAAATCAACTGCCCATCATAAGTCCTCACACCATTTGGACCAACTATTGACGAAATTTGGTTCCTGGCTTGCCTATGAAGAACAGACCGATGGAAGAACCGAGTGCTCTGATCTCTGAGAAAAAGCCACTGAATATGTGACTTCAGATGATAGAATGCCTCATCATCTCGACATAAGAGTGAATACTCATGAAACAATTGGCGCTCCTTTAATCGAAGAGCATAACACTCAGGGTCCGCATCTAAAGCTTTCTAACCCATGGCCCATGCTTCTCGAGCCACCATAATTCTGTCTGAAATATGGCTAAAGTGACGGGTATTAAGGGCCTTCAACTCACTCTTCAGCAGCTTCAACTTCTGAGTGAGTTGATTTTCCCCGATCTCCGCTGTTAAGATTCGTGATGCCCTCTTTTCTATTGGTGAAGATAGGGCCCCGGGACTAGATGGTTACACTTGCCTCTTTTTTAAGAGGGCTTGGGAGGTGGTGGATGGTGGAGTTATCAAGGTTGTGCAGTCGTTTTTCACTTCGAGGCGCATTCTAGGCACTTTAGATTCCACCGGGATTTGTCTTTTACCTAAAGTGGAGACTCCCTCCACTTTTAGTGACTTTCGCCCTATCTCTTATTGCAATATGATCTATAACTGTATCACTAAGATCCCTACAAACAGGCTGAAGGGTGTCCTTCCTAAGTTGATCGATGATGCTCAGACAGCTTTTGTCCCAGGCCGTCGGATATCAGATAGCATTTTGTTGACACTGGAGCTTATGCACGGCTATCATCTTCAAGTTTCGCCTCGCTGTGTGCTGAAGGTTGATATCCGCAAAGCTTTTGACATAGTCCATTGGGACTTCATTTTGGCCGGTATGAGTATGGGGATTTCCGAGATTCTGGTTGGCTGGGTTCGAGATTGCCTTTCTACAGCCTACTTTTATGTCGTCGTCAATGGCAAACTTGAGGGTTTCTTCAATTCCAATCGGGGTGTCCATTAGGGTGACCCACTCTCTCCTTATTTGTTTGTTATTGCTATGGAGGGTCTCCGAGGATTGCTTTGCCGGGCTAATCACCCATGCTGCTGTTGCACTGGACTCACGCACTTATGCTTCGCTGATGACCTGATGATCTTTTGTCGGGGTGATTTGGGCAGTGTCATAGTTCTTTGTGAGGCTCTAGATCGCTTTACGATTTTTTTGGAGCTTTCCTTGAATGCCGCGAAGAGTAATATACTTCTTACAGGAGTTGATTCTGTGACTCAAAGGGATATTCTTGGCGTTCTAGGATTCAGTCTTGGGCAGTGTCTAGTTCGGCATTTGGGAGTGCTGCTTATTACTTCTTGACTGCAGTATGTGGAATGCAAGGGGCTTCTTGATCGCATCCTCTCTTGTATTCGGTTATGGACCTCTCGTTCTCTATCATATGCTAGCCGCCTGCAGCGCATTAGGTTAGTCCTCTTTGATATTCGGGTCTACTAGTCATCGGTCTTCATGCTCCCGGGGACGATGATTAGGAAGATCGAGTCGACTTTAGCGGCTTTTCTTTGGCGTGGCTCTTCGCTAATTCCAGGGGGAGTGAAGGTAGCTTGGAGAAATCTTTGTTATCCTAGGCGTGAGGGCGGCCTCGGACTTTGTCATCTTCTTGAGTAGAACCAGGCTTCGATTATAAAAGCACATCTGGTTCCTCCTTTACGATCCTTCTTTGCTTTGGCCGCACTGGGTTCATCTAAACCGCCTTCGAGGGAGGAGTTTTTGGATGATTTGGGTGACAAATTCGGCATCATGGTGTTTGCGCCAAATTCTATTGGTTTGTAGTCTTTTCTCTGGAGTGATTTATCACGTCATAAGCGATGGGCTTGATACAACCTTACAGACTGATTCTTGGCTTCCTTGCGGTTGCCTTTTGGAGCACTTCCCTACTCGACTGCTCACCTGTTTTGGACTTCTATGGGATTCTTGGGTCTCAGCCATTATTAATGGTGATCAATGGAGATTTTTGCAGGGTTGTATGGAGCTCCAATCCATCTGGGATGTGGTTGGTTTCAGTCCTCAGGCTGATGTAGCAAATTTTAGCAGGTGGTTGAGTGGCCCTTCGGGGAAATTCACTACCAAATCCGCTTGGAAAATGATCCAGAGTAGAAGAGAGTAGGACTCTATTCACCTTCTTCTATGCTTTCAACTTCACATTCTGAGGCATTCCTTTCTTCTAGGGCTTGCTTCTCCAAAGCGGCTATGGACTTCAAATAAACTTCTAAGATTTGGAGCATAGGGGGTTCAGAGTGTTTGTATTCTTTGTGCTCTTATCGATGAGGCTCATGAGCACCTTTTCTTCGATTATTCCTTTTCTGCCCCTATCTGGAGTTGCATCACTTCGTGTACATCTATTTCTTGGCCTGCCCTTCCTTGGAGCGATCTCGTTCCTTGGGCTGCTCAGCACCTCAAGGGTCGAGAGATTGGTAGCATTATAGCTTGCTAGTATCTTCTTTGTTTAGAGAAGCTCATCGTCACGTCTCCTTACTTAGGCAATGGGGCCTTGAGATCTAGTTCTTCTTTTGTTTTCTGTTACCTTTTGCTTTGGTTGTTTTTGTTTGGACTTTGTTGGACTAGTTTGACATTGTTACTTCATTGTAGGCTTCGGCCATATCCGAGGTATGCCCCTTGTAGCTGTTTTCTTTTCTTTCATCTATATACTTGGCAGACTTAACAAAAAAAAAAGAGTATACAAGTTGGTTTTCGTGAGTAGTGATTTAATGTTCAACTTTAAGCATTTAATCAAAGATTTTGCAAGGTCGTTTTGTGTGTGCCTATGTGTGCAAGAATTAAATGCTTGGGATTAAATTTTTCATAATCAAGATAAATTTTCTTGAAATTGGGCTCTTAATTGCCTAACCAGGATTATTTGTATAAGGAGTCTTACAAATCTCATATTACGAGTAGATACTGGAAAAACTTGTAACCAAATGTAAAATATGTTTTTCACCAACATATCCTACTCGTTAATACTCGCCCTGCATAATTTTTCTTAGGAAACAATTCTATAAAGGGTTATCTATGCCAGAGGCCCCTATACTTTGCCCATTGTTTCAATTTGGTCCTTGTACTTTTAATTATGTCAATTTAGTTCCTGAACAATTCAAAATGTGTCAATTTAGTCATTTGGTCAAATTTAAGTTAAGTTAATGTCGTAATTTTAAACAGTAAAATTATGTTAGATGCAAGCAACTTATTATAAATTCATTTGTTTACTCAATTTAACCCAATTGTGATTGAACCTTAAAATTTTCATTAAAAACTTCACATAAATTTTTTTCTAAGGACCAAATTGACACATTTTGAGTTATACAAGGACTAAATTGACATAATTGACAAAGTATATGGACCTTTAGCGTAAATAACCCCTTTATAAATTATTGAGTTATATTCACGTACAATTTTAGAATACTGTAACTATAGGCAGAAACATTCATAGCAAGTTTCAGGGATAACCATATAGATATTTGATGATCAAATCTTTCTTTTACATTTATTCAGAGGACATAATAATTCTTTAAAGTAAAATATTCGACTTTCAATACTTCATGAAGATGATGTCCAAAAAGTATCATTGCTTTGGTGCTATCCTATAAGGAAGCGCTATTCTCCTTTTAATTGTTTCTCCAATATTCATAGCAATCAAGGTAAATCTTAATATCAAGAGTCTAGGTAAACAATTGTTTGTCAGATATATTACTAGCAACAAATTCAAACTTATTAATGTTCAAGATTACGAAAGATAAGGATAAAGAAAGAATGTACTGACTCGAGTAAAGTTCCTCTGTTGACTAAACTCTTGTGCTGATAATGTATTATAAAAGAAATGGAAACAAAAAATATCAATTACAACAAGTATCAAAATACATGCATAAATTGGGGCTAAAAGGGTGGATTTTTATTTTGAGTGGTACAACAAACCAAAGCATTTTCCAAAATGAGTACTCCATACCTTCAAAGGGAAGAAGGAAACAAAATAAAAATAACAAAATATTCAAGACGCAGCTTGAGTTGACTACCATGATCAAAGCTGATTAATGTTGCCCAACTTCGAAAATGGTCAGCAACATATCTAAATATCATTGATGGCCAAAGGTAACTAAAATCTAGGACTGTGAATGTAGTCTAATCCATAAAGGTGGATCCAATTGTGATATCATGTATCTAGAAATAACTGTGGGTAATTTATGGAGATGTTGGCTGGGCAACCAAATAGCACGTGGAACCATGCGATGACTGATGACTTTTAGTTTATCGTGTCTTGGATTCAATCCCAATTCTATGTAGAGTCTTGGAAAATCTAGGTGTTTTTAAAATCCCAAATTTCATTAATGATGGCAAAGAATGGCATGAGTCAAGTATTATTGATTGGACCTCTAAAAAAGGGGAATTGTTACTGTTGAAATAGATATTTCAAGTTGCTTAGGCATGTGAATGTGAGTCCCCACCATCTCAACATAGCATGTCCAAAGGCTCCATATGGTCATGCAAGTAAGAAATAGGAGCATGCATGATTCTATGCTAGAGAAACAAAATGGACACATGATCTGGTTAGAGCCCAGAATCCCAATTCTCACTAATCTCTCTTTGTGTTTAGCATCTTAAGAATGGCCAACCAAGTGAGTAACTCAATCCTAGGAGGAACAAGACCACACCAAATTCCTTTTACCTGATCAATGGAGGGGCTTCCTTGAACAAGAATCGCAACCTTGTAAAAGAGTTGGCTGAAAAGTATCTAGAATCACGTTATCATGTCAAGATGTCGTCTATAATAGGACAAAAAATTGCTTCCTGCATTTCTTGGTTTAACGCTATGTAGTGTCGTACTTCCCACCCAAATAGACCAAGACGTCATCCTAAATTCCAATGTCAGATAATACCATCCCAAAAACCCATGTGCTCTATCATAGAGTGTTGTTGTGTGGATGTAGAAAAGAAGCATGGGTATTTATCTTTTAAAGAACACTCATGTCTATTTATAGAGGCTTTCTCTACGTTTCCGACACCTTAAAAGGAAGTATATGCTTAAGATCACAACTTCCCAAGTAAGATATCCAACTGTGTAAAACTTCTACATTAATTTATGAGATACTTTATATTAAGCATTCTAATATTTTGTTTTCTCTATTAATTTAATTTTCTTAATTTTTGTTATTTCAATTTAGTCTCTATATATTTTATATTATGTTAATTTAATTTTATAGTAAAATAAAAGTTAAGTTATGAATAAAAATTTTAATAATATAATTATTTTAAGTCTAAGTAATCCAATATAAAGTCATTTATATTATTGACCGAATATAATTCATTCATAAAATCAACGTTAAGTGTAGAAAAGGGTAAAAAAAAAAAAAAAAAAAAAGACCCCATAAAGTAATAAAGTTGGTCTCATAACAATTTAAAGTCAAAAGGTTGGCCAACAAAAGATGATTCGCCCACAAAGCGTGGGGGGGGGGGGGGGGGGGGGGGGGGAGGAAATACCGAAAGCAAAAGTATCCTTTTTTGTTTTAGAATTATTATATTTCAGTATTTTGATATTAATAAAAATAACAAAAATATTTTTATTTGTTTATTTAGAAAAAAAAAACTTTTAAGTTTTTTTTTTTTCGTATTAATAAAAAGGCACATCTCCAGCATAAGGACATTATTTTCCGTCGAAAGAACTAACATCGTGACTGTTTTTAAGCAATACTATAAGAAAAAATATCATTCAATACCCTTATTATTATTTTATAAGCACAAAATTTGAGATATTATATTATGTAAACATTATCTATTTTTGCTTAATTTGTTTAAAAATAGGGTTATTAAAGGATATTTTTGTCATTTTGCTATAGCATTAATTAAAAAATAGTTGCCACGTCAATTCTGTTGACAAAAAATGATGTCATTAGGCCGGAGAGAGGTCTTTTTGTTAATATAACAAAAACTTAGGGGCATTTTTATTAATATGACAAAACTTAGCGGCTTTTTTTATAATTCAAAAGGATTAGAGTCATTTTTATTATTTTCAAAAACGTTAGGATAATAAAATATAAATAACCCTTTTACATGTAAATGAGCTGATTAAAACAATTTATTATTTAATTAATTATTTCTAACATTCATTAATGTTATAAATATGCTTCAAAACATTAAAAGAAGAGGTTTGGGACTTTCCTAAGTTGACTTTTTTCATCACATCATCCCACATCCCACATTAAGAAAAAGCCTATCCAAAATAACCCATCTATTTAAGTGTTATGTAATAGAATATCCCATATGAAAAAATGAGCCTCACACCCAACACTTTTCCTTGTTTATTGTGTCCCACATTGATTTGGAGAGAGCGTTAAACCTTGTATAAATATCCTAGCGTCCATTGTGCTTGGTAAGTTGTTAATCTCCCCTTGGAGCTAAGGTGGACCACACGGGTGAGCGTGCCACCCGCCTGCCGCACTAGGTCGAGCTCAGGTGACGGGAGACGGGTGGGGGTGGGCATGTTTTACTTCCGTGAGATATTTTTTTCCGTTGGGATTTACTAGTCATTGGAGGAATAAACTTGCCAAGGATCTGGCAGGTCACTTTCAAAACACAGGAAAAACAAAAACGATCGGTTCTCTCTCTCTCCCTTTTACTCACTTGTGTTCTTTCTCTTCCTGGGATTTGTTTGAGGCTCTCCCATATCGTAACCTCGAGTACGGGGGTATTGTGGTCGCCACCTTAATCTTGGGAGTCAATTGTCAAAAGGCCAGTGTGTCGCAGTGCTGGGGCAAATTCACCTTTAAGGGAGTGGTTCGCGATAATCTTTTTTCACTTCTTTGAGTTTTTTGTTCTCTCTAAGTTTTCCCAAGTTTGGCCTTACATCTTCCATTTTTCCAATAAATATTAGTATAAGGTGTTCAATCACTATTTTATAAAAAGTTATTACCGTCACGGATTAGATTATCAAGTCGGGTCACTGTGCAAGCAGTTTCATCCACTTGACTAATAGGTAGGTGCTACTATTTCAGCAATCTAGAAAACGTCTCTTATGCACTTTTTGTTAGCTATATAAAAAAAATAAGGTGGACAATCATGAAAACGAACAAAGTATGTAAAATAATAAGTTTACAGTCAGAAAAAGTAATTTAAAAATAGAGATTCAAATAGAGGGTAGGAGATGGGAAACCCGCTTATAGTAGGCTTAAAACTGAATCACTTCCAAGCACACTAAGGTCTATGTTTCGTCAACTAAAATAATAGTTAATTGCTATAGTCGTAAAAAAAAATTTAAACATAGAGACGCTCAAATTAAAGGAGGGTACGTTATGGAAACATGTTTTCAGTAGGTTGAAAACCACATCACTTCGAAGCACACCGGGGTTGATGTTCCGAAATTTCATGTTGAAACAGACTAATGGTTAATTGCCATAGTCTTAGTTCTTTTCTGGAAGAAATTAGACATACCATACCTGCCAACTGAACAGCCCATCAACACCGACAAAAACACTCACGACTCTAAAATAGCGACTCCTAATTGGACCCGTACATCTCAACTTCTTTTAGCCAACAAACACGTCCATTTTTCTCGATGCAACTTTTCCTAACACACTTCGACACGCCCCGCCCCTTCGATAACCAAGTTAAATTTCTTACACTTGATTTTGATTGAGCTTGAACTCTATCTAGTATGTTCCACGCCAAACTCAACCCAATTATACTTGTATAAACTTGTGTATGCTTGTTTGAACCAATTTATATTTGAATTCAGTTTGTTTACACTCAAGCTTGACTCATTTAAACGTTGGATTCATAATTTAACTTAAGATCATCTCGTTTATATTTGAAAGTCAACCAACTTGAGTCTAATAATCTCTAAATATTGATATTCTTCTTCTAATAGTTGAAGGAGGTGCTTCATCTCAACTTAAGCTTACAGTGAACCAGGCCTAACCGTAGTTGGATGCAGTTTGCTCAGTTGAACAATAAATCAATGGGCCTATACTTGAATGTATGAACAAGCGCCCTCTAGCAAACTCCAAACCGAACCAAATCTATTTCCAAAAGACTCCATTTGATCAACTTGTGAAGTATTATAGCTTTAAATGCTACTGTGTTATAGTTATTACCGTGGTAGTGCTTTGTTGTTGGGAAAAGCAGTTGATGTATCTGGAAACATCTTTAACGGTGTTGTTGAAAGTGTCATGATGCAATGCGCAGTCAAACATCTTTCTAAAAAATGCTATATATATCTATTTTTGTCTCTAAGTTGAACATCTAATAATGTGCCAAAAAATAGATGGCTCATAAAAAAATATAGTAAATAGTTACTTTTTATGAAGTGATAACTTATTTGCAGGATTTTACTATTGGGCGGGTAAAATCTTTGGTCAGACAAATAGGAACTGAACTGTCTTATGACGTTCTAAACCCAACTCATGTACCACTTGAATCGTTGAACAACCGAACCCTTGGGACCTTCTTTTTTATACTAAATATATAAATTAGATTTATGTATCCATGATATTTGGGTTGTCGTCATGTCGAATCTCATCCGTTCTCATTGTCCTTTTGTATTGCGTGTTTTATGCTTTTGTTTTGGTGTGGAGTTTTTGCTTCTCATTGGTGCGTTGTAGGCTATTTGGGTCTTTAGGCCTATCTTGGCCGTGTCGGAATTGTGTCGTTTGGGGTAGGCCTTCTATGTATGTGTCGTTGGGGTAGCCACTTGTTAGAAAAATAGGTAATATTCAAACACATCGACCGTAAGAGAGCAAATAGAAAGATCATATAAATCGATGATGATATCACACTGTGGTAAAGACCATTATTCGAATAGGCGATTTCACCGCTGCTGCGGTGCTCACAGTATTATCGACAACTGTCCAAGATTAACTTGAATCAACTCTTAACATGCATTCGCTAATTACTAGGTAAGAGCGCAACTTGAACTTTGCCAAAAAGGAAATTATAGAATTTGAGTAAAAGGAAGAGTAAGAGGGGAAAGTATTTTTGGAAGGGTTGTAAGGCTCCAATAGTCACCTACTACACTTATGTTGGTTTGGAAAAGCAGCGCAACTAAGGGTGTATTTGAGCCAAACTGGGCTTGGGCATGCCAAGCTCGAGGCTTGGCTTGTTAGCTTTAAGCTTGGCTCGAAGCTCACCGGGCTTTGAAAGTTCAGGTTCAAGCTCAGCTTGCCAAAAGTTTGGGCTTGACTTGGCTCAATTTAAGCTCGGTCAGCTTCTTGCTGAGCTTGCAATATTTTGGCTCATTTAAGTTCAATATAGGCTTGTTGGGCTCATCTGACCTCAAGCTCTGCTCATTTAAGCACTAATATGACTTCATTAGGTAATATTTAAGCGCATATAAAAAAGCTCAAGAAGGCTTGTTTAGGCTCGTGAGCCCATGAGCTCGAGCTTCAATATGCTTCGGCTCGGCTCAGCTTGATCTCAAAGCGAGCCGCGCTTTCCGAGTTTTATGAAGAGCCCTTGGAAGCCGGCTTGGCTCATTTACACCCCTAACCTCAACAATAACTTGGGCTTTAGAAAGGGTTGCGAGGAACTTCGGAAAGAGACCAAAATTAAACACATTTTTTTTAGCTCTTTTTAAAAAAATGATAGTGACCGTTAGAGAAAAAAAAAAAAAAAAAAAAAAAAAACCCAAAAAGACACCCACGCCACAGCGGGCGTCGCTCATGCGCTTGTCTTTTCCATGTATCACTTTACCCTTAGGTTATGTTTCAGGCTTGAAATTGGGGCTGAAGCTGGAATTAATGTCCAAAACTTTAATTTTACTGTTTGGTTTGCCAGCTAGAATTTGAGTTGCAATTTCACTGTCCAATACCATGGAATTAGATTTTAACTGGGAATTATACTTTCTAATTCCTTGAGATGGGGGTAAGGAATTGCAATTCCATATTAATTTCGTGAACCTAAATCCAAAATGATCCAACTTGATTAACCTAAATCTAAGATGACTCAAAATTCAAAGATTTAGACATAATCTAAAATTTGACCGAGACCTCGAAATCACCCAACTTGAATAAGTTGAACTTGAAATGATAGAAATCACCTTTGCTCAAAGTCCGAAGTGACCCAACCCGATTGACCCAAAACTCAAGATGACTCAAATTCAAAAAATGAAACTACTCGAATTGGATGTGATATAAACAAGCTAAGTCAAAGTGGAAATGATTTAACCAAATTGACCCAAAACTTAATACGACCCATACCCAAAATGACCCGACCCATCTTAATCTCATCCTAAGATGGCTTAAAATTTGAAATGATACAACTCATTTCTTCCAAAACTAAGATGATTCAAGCTTGAAACGACCTAAATAAACTCAAACCCGATCATATCTAACCTGAATCATGAAAACACCAAACCAGATTAACTAAAAATCCAAGGCTACTTGAACACCAAATGATCCGACGCGATACTCGACTCAATTTGACTCAAAAATTGAATAACTCTAACTCAAATTGAATCGCTCCGACCATAATAACTTAAACGCAATGTCAACCACTCCGACCAAAATCCAATCAACTCAATTGACTGAAAACTCTTGATGATTTGAATCGTTATGTAATTATAATTTCGACCTCTAATTCCTTTAATGAACCAAATAATAAAATTTAAATTCCATCAGAATTCAAATTCTATTAGAATTGGAATTGAAATTATAATTCCACAGTCCAATTCTAATTTTATGTGTCAAACAGAGCTTTAACTTACTTTAAAATGTTAACAAGAGCCTCTTTATTTAAAGGGAAATCCCCTCAACAGATCTTCTTATGTGGGATAAGCCCCAAAGAGCCAAAAGTAAATTGGTTTTAAGAGAGAATTGTTTGTGTCATTTTCAAACACTCCTTTCTTGTGGTTTTCTCTATTTTATTTTTTTTATACGCTCTTGTCCATTTTGTATGAGTTTTATCAATCATTAAAAAAAAAAAAAAAAAAACATATATCGTAATATTTTTCAAATTTTGAATACATAATCAATGAAAGACACCCAAAGAAAATGGGAAGAGGTTGAAATAAAAGGAGCAATGCGAGGCGCAAATCAAGCCAACATCGCTTTGACAATTTGTCCTTTCACCGAACAATTTAATAAATAATTGTGATTGAAAAAGAATTTTTTAAAAAAATTAAAAAAAGGATGAGGCACATGCACAAAAATTTATTTTATGAAGTTCGCATTTCAAATTTTGAACATCTACATATAGATTTGCAATTTGCATTGTGTTCCGAGATAACCCGACCCGATGAAATTTGGTCCGTTTTGACTTTAAGCATTCGAGAACTTTTAGAATTCGTACCTATATTATTGTTTATTTAGTCAATAAAGTCTTACTTTGATAATAAATGAACGATGTTATTATCGATGCAAATATATTAAGGTCAAAGTAACTTTATGAAAAAATTTATGTTCATTGTTAACTAGAAGTTACATAATTGATGTGTTGATAACATATTTTCCCTAATAATAACAAAACTCTAATGAAATGTTAGGGTCATTTACTCATTAATCCCTCTACTTTAAATATTATGCCAATTTAGCTTCCCGATTTTTAAGTATTTTAATTTAATCCTTATTTTATTGAAATTATTTCAATCAAATCCAATTTTGAATTTTAGTGTTAATCATGATTAGAATATGAACGTTAATTAGCACTTGCATATGTTTCTATGTCAATATCTTTTTAACTAATTTTCAATTAAAATTGTAAAATTAATGAGTCAAAAATTAAAATTAATTAAAAAGTTAGACTTGATTAAAATAATATTAATTATAAAAAGACTAAATTTACAAACTTAAAAGTACAAGAATAAATTTACATAATAAGTTAAATACATGAACATTTACATTAATAACCAATATAATATTAAAACTTAAAATTAAATTTTACTCTCGAGCAAATTTATTACTCAACGACCAAGCCTATTATTTGGTAGCAACACATTTCTTGGAAAAAATGTAATAGATAAAAGAATAAGCTCTTATTTGGGTACAGTATGAATTAAACTCCTATAAAAATTTAATTTGAGTATCAACTTTTTAGGAAGTAGATGTAAAATATTAGGTTGTTATGGTAACAACTAGAACTTTCTTCGAAAGGCTAATTAAAAACAAATGCATTTGAACTTACTTAAAGAGCAAGGTTAGTTAATTCTTGTATTTTGAAGAAATTAAAAATTGCTAAATAATTTTTACTTCTCATGTTCTACGTATTTCCTAATAACTAAACAAGAGGCCAAATTGATATTTTCCATGAATTCGTATTTCATGCATCTACTCCTTGGCATCAAACAAGGCCTAAGTAAAAGAAAAACATGAAAGCATTTTTTTGTTCAACTTAACCATTTTCTGGGGCCTATTTTACATTGTTTTCTATTTATAGTACTTTTGATAAATTAAAGAACGCATTTTTAGAAATGTTTTTTTTTTTTTTTGTGGTTATTTTTAGTGTTTTTACTCTTTCTTAATTTTTTAATTGAATTAAAAATAGAAAACTAACAAGAATAAAATTATTTTAAAACTGGTTTGTAGTTTCTAACAAATATAACAAATAAAACAAAAAATGATATCAAACAGGCAATTAACAACGACTTAGGGGAAAAAGAGAGTTGAACTCATATTCGCCTTGACCATGGCTTAAATTGAAATTAGAAAAAGAAAAAAAATATATATTCCCCTTGAAAGTGATGAACAAAGTTCAAAGAAAAATGTTGTACTTGGTCAATTTCCATGACAGTATTTGTGTTGTTTGCCGGAAAAATAGTACAAGCAAAATTAGCTTTGAAAGTTATGGAATCTATATAGAGCTTTGTCCCACGTAGAAAAAGGATGTGAGGTTTTTTTTTACTTTATATATGGGAATATTTTTAAACACTTTGAATTAAAATAAGGGTGAAAAGAATGGCAGGAACCGCACGCGCATGTGTGCTGCCCGCTCGCCGCGCCCTAGTTGGACGAGGTTTTCTTGCCTTCGGAAAATTAGATTCATGAACTAAATAATTGCAGAACTTCCAATGAACATCGTTCCCAAACAGCCTTGTGCTCCTCCCGAAACCTCCAAGACTGTTGCTATTTTTCCCATGCTTGTGTCCGTTGGAGATGACTTTTGGGAGTAAGGCACTTCTTTCCAACAATCATCTTTAGCACTATATAAACCCCTAAAACCATCATTTCTAAACAGACAACACAACAATATCCTCTCTCTCTCTCTCTCCTCTCTTCGTTCCTCTCACTTAAATTGGGCAAAGTTCTTAGGCACCCCTATCCAATAATTAATGAGTGCACGTTAAGAGTCGGATCAGTTAGTCCTAGAGGATGGCCGCCAATAGTTTGTTTGCACCGGAGTAGCAACAAATTATCTTTTAGGACAGTGGCATTATCTTAGATTTTGTAGGATCCTTCGAATTCATCGTTTTTTTTGTTGTGTTTAACTATTCTTTTATTATTTTCAACAATCTAAAAGATGATTTATACATAATTAAACATGGCAACCAAACTACCTCTACCCGACATGTCTAAAGTCGAGCCTTTAAATGGAAAAAATTTATAAGAGGTGGTCACAGAAAATGCTATTCTATCTGGAACAAACCAACATTGATTACGTACTTTATAACAAAAAGCTACCTGAAGTCGAAAATGAAAAGGCTGCATAAGAAAAAAAAATTCACTTCGAATAACCGAACCTGTAGGGGTAACTTGCTCCATTACATGAGCGAATGGCTTTTTGACCTATATGTAAAAATGGACTCATCAAAATAAATATGGGATTCTCTTCAAAAAAATATGGGGGTGACGATGCAAACACTAGGAAATACACAGATAGTAAATGGATAAATGTCAAATTCATGGATGATGAACCAATAATTGACCAAGTCAATAAATATGAAAATATAGTCGCCGCACTTTTGTAGGAATGTCTAAAAATTTGTGAAATCACTTAAGCCTATGTTTTAATTGAGAAACTTTCACCTTCCTGAAAGGACTATAGAAATCAACTCATGCACAAGAAAAAGGACCTGACTTTAGAGGAACTACTAGGACACTTAAAAATTAAGGAGAAAAATAGGCTCAAGGATAAGGGATACTCATACTCTAACCTCACTGAGGCTAATATTATTGAAGCTAGACCTGTTGCATCTAACAAGTTTAAGAATAAAGGAAAAAAATATCATTCCAATCTAAAACCCGAGGGAAAGATTCAAAAGCCAAACGGCAAATTTCAAGGAGAATGTTACCATTGCAAAAAATGTGGACATAAGGCGAAAGATTGCAAAAGCTTTAAGAACTAGTGTAAAGATTCCAAAAACAAAACCCACCTTGTAGAGACGGAGAACAGTGTTGCTATCGTTTCGGAGGTGAACTTAGTGAATAACATGACTGAAAGGATAGTGGAGATAGGAGCTAACAGGCAAATCTGCGCAAACCAAAGCATGTTCCTGGAATACCAAAAAGTGACCGATGGGAAGGTAGTCTATATGGGAAACTCTGTCACAGCACCAATTCTTAGGAAATGGAATATTTCTTTAAAACTCACTTTTGAAAAATTTCTTACTTTAACAAATGTTCTACATGTGTCTAAGATGCGTAGAACTTGATTTTTGGTAGTCTCTTGATTAAAAGCGGCTTAAAACTAGATTTTAACTATGACATACTTGTCCTAACTGGGGAATTTGTGGGCAAGGGATTTTGTAAGGGGGCACTGTTACTCTTGATGTTGTTTATGTGAATGATAATGCTAGTACCTCTTCTGCTTATCTTAAATTATGGCATACTCGCTTAGGACACATAAATATTGAGTCTATTAAACGAATTAAGAAAATGAACATAATTTATAATTTCAGTAATACCAACTTTAATAAATAAGAAGTATGTATAGAGGCTAAACGTGCTTAAAAAAATCCTCAGACTTTGTAGAAATGCGTCCCTCGGCAACAGGGAGATTTGAGCATCTATGTCTTCGCATTAGAGGGGGAGGAAGTCAAATATATAGGTCAGCTAAGAATAGAATAGCCTCCGATTTTGCAGAAATTACACTCTTTGTCACTTAGGGAGAAAATAAGTAGAAGGACAAAATAGGAAAGCTCTTCCATCCGAAAATCAAAACAAATTTGCCTGGAGCTTCAATAAAGTTACAAGGTCTAACCTATGCAATCCGTGCATTTTGCCACAATCTACAATCATGCCTATGAACCCTCTTAACACTAACCCTAATTTTGGCTTAATTAAAAAGAACATTCTTAATCCATCATTTAGACTCCGTTTGTTTTGACGGAAAATTGAAATCTATGAAGTAGTTTTCATCATTTCCATTGTTTGCCGCACATGTTTTGACGAAAAAGATTTTCCAAATGGAAAAAGTTTTCCTTCAATGGAGGAAAAATATTTTCCTTTATAAAATTAAGGAAGTTATAATTCCAAGCGGCACAATAACCTTCTCGATAATAAGCACGCTGATATGAAAATTATGAATTAGGTATTTTTCGACAAAAGTTGCCAGATTCTCAATGAGAATTATTGACGTAGAATATCAGTTCGACAATACATACATATTCCCTTCATAATGTAGTGATTTCTTTTGTCGAAAAATGCTAATATATATATATATACATATATATGACATCAGTTCTGATGGAAATTAGCCAAATTTTATCAAAAATTTCCCAAATTTTGACATAGAGTATACCTAGGTGATAAAATTTCATATCTTAGGGTACCTTATTATATATATTAAAATGATGTGATGCTTTGGTAATGAATGCTCAAATTTTAGGATACATAAGAGATAAATTTTCTTATTTTGTATAGCTTTCATAGTTAAATTTTATATTATTTTTCATATATATCATATTGATGCTTATATTGTCCTATATAATAAAATACAAGATGATTGGTAAAAAATATTTTTTTAGACCATACAAGAAAATATCAATGTGGAACCAAGTTTTCCATTGAAACAAACAAATGAAAACATCAATCAAATCTTAATTTTTCTTGGAAAAACTTTTCCAAAAGAAAAATTAATTCCTATAATCTACTTTTCCTTCTAAACAAAAAGAGCCTTAGTGGATTGCTAATTCTTGAGACCATAATTCAATAAATTCTCCATGACGGGCTAAAGAAATCAGCTTATGAACAATCTCCTCTGAAGATTTAGGACGAAACAACACAGATCACTTGGGATCCTATTTATCTTGAACTAAAAGGATACACTTTTGTTTGTTCAAGAAAAACTACTTTTGCAGCCTCATCAGCAGGATTATTCTCAGACTTGACCTTTCCAAATTTGAGCAAATGATCCTCTTCAATCATTGCTGTAATGAAACCAAATATAACTGTTAGGATTATATCTCAAATTACTTAATTCAGGTTCAGTGCATGCCGTGAGTAAGCCGATCGATCGGGGTAATCCCCCGACCGATCGGGTTTTTGGAGCAAGCGTCAATTGGCTGCAGTCAAGCAACCGATCGATCGGCTCGATCGCGCCCCCCCCCCCCCCCCCCCCCCCCCCGATTGACCCATGTTTATATATAGAGAGCTAGGGTTTCAATTTTGTCATCCAATCAAAGTGAGATAGCACCCCCACATCTAAGAGAGAGCCCTACGAGAGTTAAGAGAAAGTGATTGTAATCCTTTCATAGATCTTGTCAAGAGGAAGTATCGTTATAATTCTTCCATTCAAGTATCAATAAAGAATCTCCATCTCCGCCCGTGGTTTTCTCCCCTCTAGATTGAAGAGGGGTTTCCATATAAATACTGTGTGTTTCTTCGTATCTCTTTTATCTTAGTTTACTTCTCGTTTATATAAGTCATATTATTTGAATCGAATCAAGTGATAAGGGTTTACGCTTCCGCATCAAGATTTTCCTAACAAATTGGTATTAGAGAATATCAAGTTAGCTCCATATTTTTTTCACAAATTGGTATCAGAGCCCTATTTATTTCGATTTGGTACTATGACGTCCACAATCAGGTCTGAAGTTGAGAAGTTTGGTGGTCAAGGGAGCTTCAGTTTATGGCAGGTTCGCGTTAAGGGCCTCTTGACTTGGAGTGGCTTGAAGAAAGCTTTAGATGGGAAAGAGAAGAAACCAGAGAATTTGACAGAAGCACAATGGGAGGAGTTAGACGAAAAGGCTCTCACCGCTATTCAGATGTGTATTACCGATGATGTTTTGACAGAAGTTCTGGAAGTGAAGACCGCTAAGGAGTTGTGGGAGAAATTGCTAGATATGTTCTATTTCAAATCTGTCTCCAATAAACTCGCAATTAAGCGTCGATTGTTCACGTTTCGTATGTCAGAAGGTACATCACTTAATAATCATGTTAATGAATTTAATTCGTTAATTCAAGAGTTAAAGGAGCTTGATGATGCTCCTAAGGATGAAGATCAGGCAATATTATTGTTATGTTCACTCTCTATTTCTTATAGAGGCTTTGTTGAAAGCATGATGTTAAGAGAAACCTACTGAGTAAAGAACGAGTAGATAAGAAATTATCAGATTCTTAGTGGTTTATTTGTGAGAGGGAGAACTGAGTCAAAAGATTATGATCATAGTGGAAGCAAGTCTAAGTCTAAATATCAAGTCCTAACCTGTAACTACTGTCATAAGAAAGGGCACATTAAAAGAGACTATTACAAGCTTAAGAGAAAATTAGAAGTAGATAACAAGTCTGACCAGAGATCCATAGTAGCTAGTGTTATGGAAGATGAGATTGATGGAGATATTCTGTCTGTGTCTGAACCTCAGTCCCATTTGAGGGATAGTTGGATTTTGGATTCAGGTTGCTTCTATCATGTTTGTCCCAATCGAGATTGGTTCACCACATACAAGTCAATTCAGGGTGGAACTGTTCAGATGGGTAACGATGCTACATGCAGAGTTTTGGGGATAGGTACAATTAGTATTAAGATGTTCAATGGCACTATTAGGACATTGAGCTACGTTCATCATGTTCCTAATTTGAAGAAGAGTATCATCTCTTTAGGTATTCTTGAGTTTAAAGGGTACAAGTACACAGCTGAAGGTGGAGTTTTGAAGGTCGTTAAGGGTGCTATGACAGTTATGAAAGGCAGAAGGGTAGGTACTTTGTATGAGCTTGTCGGTTCTACAGTTGCTAGATCTGTTGCTGCATCTTCATCATCATTGTTGATAGAACCAGAGATCACAAATTTAGAAAGTTTGAGATTGGATCATTCAGGTGATAAGGGTCTGTCTGAGCACAGTAAAAGGGGCTCTTTGTGTGGTCAGTCTACAGGACTAAAATTCTGTGAACAAAGGCTTTATGGAAAGCAGAAAGGTTTTCGCTTCAAGTAATTCCTGACGAGTAGACATGTCACGTTTGATGAGTCTTCGTTATTGAGTCCGCAGAAGATGTCATCAGTTGGTTGTGATTCAGGTCAGGGGAGTAAGCCAGAGGGAGTTCAGTTTGAGTTAAGCAACACAATTCAGCAGCAGGTGGCTATTTCAGAAAGTGTGTCAAGAGCCAACTCAGAGAAGAAGAAGATTGGTATTGCTGATAACCTCTCAGCTATGTTCACTTAGTTGCTACCTAGCAGGAAGTTCAAGCATCGCTCAGACTCAGTTAGGTTTTATGTTTTGTTAAGATAACCCCGTGTGTGGGGTGTTTAGTAGAGAACGTGGAGGAAATTCTTTTATGTGTGTAATTTGAGCCAAGGTGGAGATTTGTTAGGATTATGTCTCAAAATACTTAATTCTGGTTCAGGGCATGCCGTGAGTAAACCGATCGATCGGGAGAATCACCGACCGATCGGGTTTTTGGAGCAAGCGTCAATTGGCTGCAGTGGAGCAGCCAATCGATCGGCTGGGTGCCGATCGATCGGGAATGTCCCGATCGACCCCCCCCCCCCCCCAGTTGACCCGTGTCTATATATAAAGGGCTAGGGTTTCGGTTTTGTCATCCAATCAAAGTGAGAGAGCGCCCCCACGTCTAAGAGAAAGCCCTACGAGAGTTAAGAGAAAGTGATTGCAATTCTTTCATGGATCTCGTTAAGAGGAAGTATCGTTGTAATTCTTCCATTCAAGTATCAATAAAGAATCTCCATCTCCACCCGTGGTTTTCTCCCCTCTTGATTGAAGAGGAGTTTCCACGTAAATACTATGTGTTTCTGCGTATCTCTTTTACCTTTGTTTACTTCTCGTTTGCGTGAGTCATATTATTTGAATCGAATCAAGTGATTAGGGTTTACGCTTCCGTGTCAAGATTTCCCTAACAAATTGGTATAAGAAAATATCAAGCTTGTTCCAGATTTTTCTCACAATAACAGAAATATACTTAGACCTATCATGACAAACAAGATTCAAAGTGAAAGCATTAGCATTA
The DNA here is from genome assembly GCA_018398585.1 of Simmondsia chinensis. NCBI lineage: Eukaryota > Viridiplantae > Streptophyta > Magnoliopsida > Caryophyllales > Simmondsiaceae > Simmondsia > Simmondsia chinensis. The sequence continues at coordinate 32,028,681 of JAGTTD010000008.1, read as the reverse complement.
TTAACTACCACAAAAGATGACAGGAAAACTAGACAAAATATGAAGTTCACTGAGTAAACATTTTGTGCCTAGAGCTTCTTTCATGACTCTAGAAACAACCATGATTTCTCTTTAGTTGTAGAGAGAGCGACAACTTACTTTGAACTTTAATTTTGTCCTCTAATTTGTAGCTCCACCATTTAAGGTAAGAGAGTCAAATTGGTGTCCTTAGGGTGGGTGATGGGAGTGCACTATGGTGGTGGCGACTTATGGTGGTGGTTGGTGATAGATTGAGTGGCTACCATGGTGAGAGAGTAGTGATGACATATGGGGTTTAGGAGCGAATCATAATGATGGCTGGTGATAGTGATGAAATGCTTGTGAGTATAGCGACCAATGGCAGGAAGGGTTTGCAGTGGGTGCAAGTGGTGGTACAAGTGAAAGTGGGTCATACACTCATATTGGTAAAAATTTAAGGTTAACTTAATCATTTAAAATATCTTTCTAAAACAAGCTATCAAAAATTCTAATTTTGCATCTTTTTCATCTTTGTATGCTTAGTTATAAAATAGTTTTATCTTTCAGTTTAAGTTGTGAAAAAATATAAAAAGATCATTTTTGTTAACTAAACACAACTGTTAGAGTCAAGTAGAGTTTTTTTACAAAACTCCAAGTAGGTTTTTTTTTTTTTTTGGATAAGTAGTAAGAGGATTAAATCCTTAAAAAGTACAATAAAACTTCCAATGGAAGGATGAAATAAAAATAATAACAAAAATATCAAGACGCAGCCTGAGTTGCATGCCATGATCAGAGCCAGGTATTCATAGGACTAGCTTTGAAAATGAACCACATTGGTGACATCATATCAAAATAACAGTATTGGCCAAATGTGAACGAATTCTAGAATAGTGAATGAAGTCTAAACTAAAGAGGTGGATCCAATAATGGTGTTATGTATCTGGAAATAGATGTCGGTGTTATTTTTTTAGGATTCTTCATGCAATGGTCGACGGAGATGCTAGTTGGACTGCCAACTAATGCATGGAACCAAGTGACGACTCTCAATTTTGCTGTGTCTTGGATTCATTACCAATCTGAAGCAGAGTCTTGAAAGATGTAAGCATTCTTAGAATCCTAGATTGCATTAATGATGGCAAAGAATAACATGAGTCAAGCCTTCTTATTAGGCCTCCAAAGAAGGAGAATTGCCACTATTGAAATAGATCTCTCAAATTGCTTGGGCAAGTGAATGTAAGTCTCCACCATCTCAATATAGCATCCCTGAGGCTCCATGCGGTCCTGCAAGTAAGAAAAAGATGTATGCATGATTCCATGCTAGACGAACAAAATTGGTACAAGATCTGGTTAGAGTCAACAATCCCAATTCTCACCAATCCTTTTTGTGTTTAGTCTCCCAATAAGGCCAACAAAACTAGTAACTCAATCCTAGGAGGAGCAAGGCCACACCAGATTCCTTTTATGTGATCAGTGGAAGGACTTTCTTGGGCAAGAATCGCAGCCCTATGAAAAGAGTTGGCTGTGAAAGTACCTTTAGGATTATGTTGTCATGTCAAGATATTGTCTACAATAGGATAAATACAACTTCAAGTTGTTAAAATGTTAAACCAAATGTGGAGTCTAAAAAGAATGTTTCTCAGGGACATAACTAGGTGGCCGAAAAAGTCAAGGGCCAGAGAAGACCACTCGAGTTTGATTTCCATCAAGGACATGTTGCTTTCTTTTATGGGGTTTCCCCAAGGCCTTACCAATGTAAATAAAAAAATATAATCTATAAACAAGAAAAGAGAAAAAATTGATGTTAGTTAGGAGGTTATTTAGTATTGTTTTCTATTCATAATTTTGGAATATTTAAAAACTAAAAACTAAATTTTAAAAATATTTGTTTTATTTTATTTATTTTTTCAGTTTTCACTTAAATAAAAAATAAACTACATATAAAACCAAAAATGAAAAATTCAAATATAATTTTAGTTTGGAATAAAGATGAAAAAAAAAATACTTAATTAAGTCTATATTAACTTTTTTTAGTATTGTACTTGCGAAATTAAAACAAAGGTGCCACACTAGTGTTAATGAATTTCTTTGGCACTAAACTACTGATGAGCTAAATTTTTTTTTAGCCCTCATGGTGAGTTTGAAACTCATTTGCCACCTTTGCCTGTGGGGGAAAACAAAAGCAAATTTTAATATGTAAAAAATAAATATTAAAATAACAAACTATCCTTATGTGAAGTCTTTTAGTACTATACTTGCAAAAACTTTTTTTTTTTTAAATATTATACTAGTCAAAATGAATTTTTCAACATTGCATTGCATTAGAAATAAACTAATTTTCTCTAAACACTATATGGCGTCTAATGTACTAGATTCCATTAGAACTCTGAAGTTAAGCGTGTCTGGGCGAGAGAAGTACCAGGATGGGTGACCTCCAGGGAAGTCCTGGTGTTGCCAACCCTATAAGGTTGGGGGTCCTCGGAAATAGCCTCTCGGCTGGGTTACACCCTGAAGGGGGAAGGCTGCATACATCCACCCCTCAGACCCCACTTAGACGGGAGCCTTTCAGGTACTAGGTATGTTGTTGTTGTTGTTGTACTATATGGCATCTAGCACTACCTACATGTTTGATTATATCTCCCTCCTAATATTTGATTCGTATGATACAGAAGAATGATATTTAAGTGTCTTCTCATGTGTTGTATGTATTATCTTTCATGTTAATATTTGAGTTATTGATTCAACCTCACAAGTTTGATATTTTATACATTAAGCTTAGGGACTTTATAGTAAGGATACTTTGAGGTTTGATGATTTTTCATCTAGGTACCTGTATATTTTAATATATAATAAAGTACCATGATACTTTATTTTTTTTATTATCTAAGTATCCTCTAATTTAATCATGTTTTCATAAAATAAAGATGAATTTTAGATAGAAATTTCCAATGTGGTATAAATTATCGTAATATATATTTGGTATGTTTTTGTAAAAATCTTACGAATTGTGCATAAAAGTTGCTAATGTGGCACAGACAACTATAATATATATTTGCTATTTTAGCATTTCAGTACAAAATTTGCTGAATTCCACTAAAAGCTTACCCACTTAAAACAAAATGCACCTTTATATTGTCAAAAGTATGTTCAACATTAGTATTTTCTAAGTGAAAAATACATTACATTATGACAGAGGTTACCTATACATGTGATTGATTTATTTGTCATAGAATGAAGTTGCACAATGAAAAATGAGGAAAACATAAAACATAAAACATTATGTCATCGTAACAAATGACAACTAGAATATGCAAAAAAGTACGTTTATGCGGGTTGACTGTGGCCTCGTTTGTAAGAGTTTCCCGTAGTACTGCGACAGGGTCGTTAATTATCAAAAAAAAAAAAAAAAAGAATATGCAAAAAAAGTATATATTCATCGCGTGGAAGTTACACTCATCTAAGGTGTTCAAACATATAAGCAAGTGCTAAACACCATACATTATTTTAAAAAATTAGTTTAAGCCTATCGCAACACAGAAAAAATTCATTTTGACTAGTATAATACTGTTTTTAGTTTCATAAGTGTTGTGCAAAAAAAATTCACATGAAAATAGTTTAATATTTTATTTATTATTTTAATCCGTTAAAATGTCCTTATTTCTTTCTCCACTTGCAAAAGCAGCAAGTGGGCTTCAAATGCCACCATATAATGCAAAAAGCAATAGCCAATTTTTAACTTTTGTGTCGAAAAAATTCGTTAATATTAATATAATACATTTCTTTCTAACTTCATAAGTATCATATAGACTTAATTTAGTATTGTTTTTTTCAATATTATTTCTTTTATTTTACAAAAATAGAAAAAACTATAAACAAAAACCATATAAATAATTTGAGTAGGAGGGGGTGGCTTGAGTCATAAAACAGCCGACCTCGGGGAGTAAATTGATGCAGCATCTCTGCCCTTTCTTACGCTTTCTATCGTGCCCCCCAGTCTTTGCCGCTTTGCTCCTCTCTTTTATTTTTATCCTTTTTTTTAATTATTATTATTATTTTAATTTTATTCATATTTTTTAGTTGTACTAATCACTCACTTCAATATGTCATTCAATAATGTTATTAGCACGACTAAGAGTGTAAATGATTCGAGCCGGCTCACAAGCCCTCCCGAGCCGAGCCGATATAGAGCTCGAAAAGCTTGGCTCGCTTTGTGCTTAAGCCAATCCAAGCTGGCTTCTTTAGCTTATTGAGTCGAGCTGAGCCTATTGAAGCTCGAGCTCGTAGGCTCGCGAGCCTAAACGAGCCTAAGCGAGTTTTTTAATATATATTTGCTTAAATATTGCTCAATGAATCCATATTGGAGCCTAAATGAGCAGAGCCCAAGCAAAGCCTATATTGAGCTTAAATGAGCTAAAATATTGCAAGCCTAATTTGAAACTCACCGAGCTTAGATCGAGCCTGGTCGAGCTCAAGCCCAAATTTTCAAAGCTCAGCGAGGTTTGAGCCTAGCCTCGAGCCTGGTAGGCTCAGCTCAAATACACCCCTAAACACGACCAAAATGTCCACATAAAGTAATATTATAAAATTTCATAACTATTATTTATTATAAGTAATGCAATTATTTTGAAAATAACATGCAATTTTTTTAAAAATAACATATTTTATCTTGATAATAATAATACTCGATTTAAATTACAACTGTATAATATTAAACATTTTGTTTTATAAGACATGAGATTTTAAATGCCTCATACTTGAGAGCCTCACTCATACCATTTTCTGTTTATAACTTTTTATATTTTAGAAAAATTAAAGTCAAGTCTTCACAACTAATCTTCTTATTTGGTATTCTCTGTTTCCAATTTTTTATTTAAAGAAGAGAAAAACAATTGAAGGTAAAAAAAATTAAAAATTAGAAAGAGTCGTTTCAAAATTTTAACTTTTAAGTTTCTTAAAAATTAAAAAATACAAACCAATCCATGCGGGATTTTATTTATTTAGCGCTCTATAACTCGTTCATTGGTTACCGTTTTTGTTAAATCCTTCCCTCTATCCAAATCCTCATTCATGGTTAGCTTCCTAAGCGAATTGATATACTACAATGGTGGGCAGGATCGAACATAATCACCATTCAGTTTTTTAGTTTACAAACTTTGTAAAATAATATTGTAATCCAAAAACTACATATAATTAATAAAGTAGTTGAAATGACAATGTGTAAAGATCTAAAATTAGTCTTTCATCCAACTGTTTTTCATTAGCAAGGCCACAACATTGCGAATCGTGTGGTGCTTTGTGGAGAATAGTAATACGATGGTGGATTTATCAGCAAGTAATGATAAATTTTACATCATTTTACACCGTAAATATGCCAGAGTTTACTACAGTAATAAGTAATTTATCATATATTGTATGTCCAACTAAGAGAAAAAGACCAGTTTCAGTGAAAAATTAAAAAAAAAAAAAGAGGAAGGACAGTTACACTGCATGTGGAGGGTGGGGGACTAGTTGGCATAAGCAGTTGGTAGCCAGTTTAGGACAACTCCCCCATGTGCAACTCTTCAACTTCTTCCTTAAGTTGGTTCACTCTTTATACCACTTTTAATTAGCTTTTAAAAAAATTATATTCTTTTTTTCATTTTAATTTTTGTTTTGATGTTTTTAGTAGGTAGAATGAGTTAAGCGTATTTAGGCAAGAGTAATACAATGATGGGTGACCTTTTGGGAAGTGTTCGTGTTGCTAATCCTATAAGGTTGGAGGTCCTCGAAAATAGCCTCTCGACAGGGTTACACCTTGAAGGGGTAAGGCTGTGTACATCCACCATTCCCGGACCCCGCTTATACGGGAGCACTTGAGACACTGGGTCTGTTGTTATTATTATTGTAATATGTAGAATGAGTTGAACTCAAGTTTCACATGAGTATTTTTGTGTGTGTCTCATTTCTTGAGAGGGGCGGGCTCCTATTTATAGAGTTCTTGACTGAATTGATGGTCTTCTTACACGTCCAACAAGAGGCCTACTTACACGTCTAGATGGGGTTCTCTTTACACCCCTAGTTACAAGTCCAAACAGGGTTCTTACAAGCCATGCTATGGTTTCCTCTCACACACCTAGTTGAGGGGTTTTTCTTGCACGCTCAATCGGATTTTTCTTACACCCCCGATTGGGGTTCTTCTTACACGCCTAGTTAGGATGTGTTCACAAATAGTTTTCATTTAAATTAAAATTTTGAAAACTAGAAAAAAAAAAAAAAAAAAAAAAAACACAAATATGAATAACTATTTTCAAATCATGCTTTAGTATTTCAAAAAAAAAAAAAAAACTACAAACAGAAAAGATATCAAACAAACTTTAAATGTTTAGCCACACTCATTTGGTTGAATGAAAGCATCTTTTTTTGTTTTTCTTCTCTATTTTTTTGTGTAACTCATAACAATGATATGCTACGGAAAATAAAATTTTCCTCCATAAAACAGAAAAACAGCATCCTCTCATAAGTAGAGGAAGATATCTCTCTTCACAAGGGATCTAATCTTCCATTTTATCAACACATCGACTTCAAATGGAACACTATCTATATATTGTAATGTAAAAATGTTGTTTTAAAACCTAAAATTGTTATTGCTAAAACAATTTTACACATCAAGTGATATCGTTTTTTATTTTAAAATTTTTGCATTTAAGAAATTAAAAATAAAAGAGTTTAAAAATGATGTATTCAATCTGTTATTACTTTCTATCATTAATTAATTTTTTTTTAAGAACTTAAAATCCTATTTTAAAAACAATTTGTCTTTGTAATTTTCCATCAATTCGGCTAACTAGTTTAAAAACAAATTTTTAATTTTTAATTTTCTATTTTTGAGATAATTTTTTGTTTGACTAAAAACTAAATTTTATAAATAATTTTTTTGGGTTATTTACACCAAAGGTCCCTGTACTTTATCCATTATGTTAATTTAATCCTTGTACTTTTAATTGTGTCAATTTAGCTCATTTATAATATAAAATGAATCAATTTGGTCCTTAAAAAAATTTTATGTTAAGTTTTTAATAAAATTTTTAGTGGGTTGGCTACAAATTCGGCTAAATTGAGTAAACAAATGAATTTTTTTATAACAAGTTACTTGCATCTAACGTAATTTTACTGTTCAAAATTATATCATTAACATAACTTAAATTTGATCAAAGGATCAAATTGACATAAATGATAAAATACAGAAATATTTGACATAAATAACTTTTTTTTTTTTTTTTTTGAGTTTTGGACAAAACATCATGACAAAAAAAAAAAAGGTAATATAATAAGAAAATATTAAATGTGGCTTTTGGACCATCTACCAAATAAATGACCTCTTTTTTCTCTATAAAAACCAAAATCTCTCTTTGCATTTGCAATTCATCACCCATCTCTTTTACTTGACTATACTAGTCCTCACTTGTGTTTTTTAAGCACAATTTCAATGGCAACTACTCTCTCATTCTCATTGTCTTCCCTTCTTCTCTTCTCTCTTAACCTCTTCCTCCCGATTGTCGTCTATGGTGATTACGGTGGCGGGTGGCAGTCTGCTCATGCTACATTCTACGGTGGCGGAGACGCCTCTGGGACTATGGGTATGTTGCTTTTCTATACTTGTTACTTAGTCGTAATCCAACTAGTGATAAAACACTGTTACATTTGAGGCCCGGCAATGAAGTCGTAGGTCTAAATCTCATTACTCATTTAATGAGATTTAGAAAGAATGAATTTTTATTATTTAAGGCCTTAATTTAATAGAATCTTGAAAAAAATGTAGGGGGAGCATGTGGCTATGGGAACTTGTACAGCCAAGGATACGGGACTAACACTGCAGCATTGAGTACGGCTCTTTTCAACAATGGGTTGAGCTGTGGGGCATGCTATGAGATGAGATGTGACAATGATGCTTCGTGGTGTTTGCCCGGGTCTATAATGGTCACCGCCACCAACTTCTGCCCCCCTAACTACGCCTTGTCTAACGACAATGGCGGATGGTGCAACCCGCCCTTACAACACTTTGACTTGGCCGAGCCAGCCTTCTTACAAATCGCCAAGTATCGTGCAGGAATTGTCCCCATTTCTTTCCGAAGGTACTAATGCTACACAATTCTTTCTTATGTGTTCGACCTTTTTTCAGGGGAAAATGATTCACAAGATTCAATAGAATGTTCTTTATTTGAAAATAGAACAAAGTAATTTTTATTATTAAATATTATTTTTATGAAATGATTATTTTTTAATGTGTATATATTGGATATAAATTATATACAACATGAGTTAATCTTATTGTTTTTTCAATTGGATATGGAACAGAGTACCCTGTGTAAGGAAGGGAGGAATGAGATTCACAATTAATGGACACTCTTACTTCAACCTAGTCCTTGTCACAAATATCGCTGGTGCTGGAGACGTCCATGCCGTGTCAATCAAGGGTTCAAGAACCGGGTGGCAAACCATGTCCCGAAACTGGGGTCAAAACTGGCAAAGCAACTCGGACCTCAATGGCCAGAGCTTGTCCTTCAAGGTCACTGCTAGCGATGGACGCACCGTGGTTAGCAACGATGTTGTCCCTGCTAACTGGCAATTTGGCCAAACCTACGTGGGTGGCCAATTCTAAAGACTACAAACTCTAAAACAGTAAACTTCAGAATTACATATGGGTCTGAGGTCCGGTGAGAGGCTAGGCGGAAGAGGTGGATTTCAACTTCTGATTAAGTAGTTTTTTTTTTTCTACCATTGAAAAAGTCGAGAGTCATTAGGTTTCAGGTCAGAGTAAGAGTCTGAAAGAAACCCAGATCTACCGATTGTGGCTAGTATTTGCAGTGGTGCGTAGGACTTGCACCCGCAAAGCCGATTTACACATATATATATACACATAAATATGCTTGAATGGTGTTCAAATGGCTTGTTTTTATGGCCATGAGCATCATTTGTTGTTTGTACTGGAAGTTTTTTTCCTGGTTCCATTTCGTCCTTGTAATACCAAATTTGTAATTTGGGTAAAGATGCAATATCATTGAGGATTAATGCAAGTTAAGTTTGGATTATAAATTTGATGCCTCTTTTGATCCTTTAGTGTATTTTTTTTAGTATTTCTCTTAACTGTTTGAGTTGTTGCGATTTCGCACCTTGTTACATAATCGAAATAAAAATTGGCTACGGTCCAAGTGTATGGATTGAGGGTACAAATCGGTACAAGTTATCTATCTGTAAAGTTTAACTTATTGATTCGTTAAGAAATTGACATTCAGATGTGAGTAATAACCCTTCCGACTTAATATAATCTGATTATCAAAAAAAAAACATGAACTCTTCTGGTTACCGCTAATGCTACCTAAGCTAACCATTCAATTGAAAGGAAAATTGTTAAATACGGAGATCTCACTTTAAGCCAATTGCACTTTAACTAGGGCTCCATTTGTTGCACGAGAAAATTAAATTTTAAGAATTCGTTTTCTTCTTTTATGTTGCTTGGCATATGTTAATTGACAGAAAAGGTTTTCCAATAAAAAATTTTCTATCCAATGAAGTATCACTATTTATGTTATCCTATAATAAGGTGTTGGGTGATTAGTAAAAGATATATATATATATTTTTTAAACCAAACAAAGTAACATCACACAGTGAGAATATTTTTTTTCATTGAAACAAATAATTAAAATTTTTAATTTAATTTTGATTTTACCTGAAAAACATTTTCCATAAGGAAAACTAAGAGAAGTACTAAGGCTGTTTTCGAGGACCCCCAACCTGAGAAGCATGTCGTTAGGGAAGCATTGAACCTAAAAGCGTGAGAGCAACATAAAATTAGAGCAGTATATAGCACATGCCAAGCCCTACACAACAAAATATAATGTAAGGTCGATGCTAGCAAATAGTCAGCACGTACGCAATTGCTCAAGAGCATAAGTACACAGATAAGCAAATAGGCGTGCCAATGCGTGCGCCAAAGAGGAAATCAAGACAACAAAAACACTAATGCAGACAATAATAAGATGCACTACTTTAAGCCGCTACCTCGGCTACCCCTATACTCATTCTCCAGCGAGTTCTATGTAAGGTCATCTCCTCCCGTAGGTTTAGGTGAGTGAGGTCTTGTCAAATAGTCACAAACCATCTCTTCTTTGGTTTGTCTCTCCCTTTCCTCCCTAGCATAGTATAGAGTTGTTTGTATCTCTTGATTGGAGCAGTGGGCGGTCTCCTCCTAACATGACCAAACCACCTTAAATGCTACTCCCTTAACTTATGTTCAATGGGTGACATCGTTCCTAATCCTGTCCTTTTTTGTGTGTTCGTACATCCACAGCAGCATCTTTATCTCTGCCACCTTCATCTTTTGTGCGTGATATTGTTTCGTTGGCCAACACTCCGCCCAATAAGACATAAGGGAAATGATACAAAAAAGACTTCTTTGTCTACAACAGAAAAATTGTTGTGTGATGAACTGTAGATGCATAATTATTGGATTCATACCAATGAACAAAAAAAAAAAACAAAAAACCCTAAGCAAGAAACGCGAGACTCAAAATCTCATGCTAAACAGCGTGGAGGTTCGAGTCCTCTTCAAGGCATAATGAATGCTTATTGAATGAGCAATTCAATAAGAGATCTCGGATCGAATCGGTAGGAAGAAAAAGTAGAAAAAGGAATAAATATAGTGATAATTTTATTATTCGTCGCCGTAGTAAATAGGAGAGAAAATAGAATTAGTTTCTTTGTCTTTACAACTTTACAAAAAAAAAAAAAAAAGTAGGAGTAATTAACTGTGACACGTTCACTAAAAAAAATCCTTTTGTAGCAAATTATTTATTAAGAAAAATTGATAAGCTTAACAAAAAGGCAGAAAAACAAATAATAGAAACCTGGTTCCGGGCATCTACTATTATACCTACAATGATTGGTCATACTATTGCTGTCCATAATGGACGGGAGCATTTACCTGTTTATATAACGGATAGTATGGTAGGCCACAAATTGGGAGAATTTGCACCTGCTCGAAATTTCCGGGGACACACCAAAAACAATAATAAATCTCGTCGTTAATAAACTTATCGTTCATTAGTGGGAGGTAACCCTTATGATAAAAAATAGAAAGAAACAGGATGAAGTATATGCTTTAGGACAATATATATCTATATCCGCTAACAAAGTGCGATGAGTAATTAATCTGATCCGTAGACGTTCCTACGAGGAAACACTTATGATATTGGAACTCATGCCTTATCGAACATGTTATCCCATTTTTAAATTGATTTATTCCGCAGCAGCAAATGCTAGTCACAATAGAGATTTCAATAAAGTAGATTTAATCAAAACAACATTTTCTTTTAGCCTTTTCAACCAATTGATACGGCCTCGGAAAGCAGCTTTTGCTAAAACTCGAGCAGTTTCTTGAAAACTCGCTTCAGATATAAAACTTTGAGTATTCAGAGATGCTTTTGTTATTCCCAATAAGATGGCTCGGTAACAGATCGCTTCTTCCAAAGCGCGTCCCGTTCGTTCCGCTCGCAACAATCCAATTAATTCTCCGAGTAAAAAAACATTAGACATTCCATCTTCTGAAACCAAGACTTTTGATGTTATTTGACGTACAATAATTCCTATATGCCTATTACGAATCTGCATCTCCTGGGATCGATAAACTTTTTGGATCTTATTAAACAAAGAGATACGACTTTGCGCTATGGTTAACGCAACGCCAATCAAGAATCCCCAAGGAATTCCAAGAATTCTTGTCATACGTTCATTCCAACCATCAATCCTCTTTTCTAGATTCATCGATATTGAATCAATCGAATGAACGTCTAACATTTGTTCCACTTTTGGAAGACCTTGCGTTATATCACCAAACCTTGATTTTTCATATCCAAAAACTGCTCAGCAACAGCCGGACAAGTGGGGAATGTTGGAGTGAACCAGAAAAGTTTGGGTAGAGCCGGATCTAAGCGTTGGCTAGGTAATCATCCTGCAGTAAGAGGAATAGTTATGAACACTCTAGACCATCTCCATGGGGGTGGTGAAGGAAGAGCCCCAATTGGTAGGGAAAAAAAACCTCTTCTATACCCACGAAAAAGATATTTCTAGATTTTTAGAAACTAACTTGTTAGATTCACACTTCATCTAGTCCGAAGCCAATAATATAATGGAGAGAAAGTCTCTACTATTTGATTGAGTAATTTTTTATATAAAAAAATGGTCTCATTACCGTCTTATAGTATTTTTTCTTTAGTTTTAATGGGAACTGTCTTCTCGAGATTCCCCCACCAAGACTATATCGTCAGCAAAAAGCATGCATCAAAGCATCTCTCCTTGTATGCACCTAGGAGCTCATCCATAACTATAATTGAGCAATACTACAATACTAGTAATTAAAAATTCTTAATTTTACACCAATCTATATGACAAGAAATTAAAAATAATTAATCTGTTATTATTGATCAAATAATTTTCTTACAATACTTAATATATAAACGAAATATTTGAATTAAATATATTAAATATTTTTCTGATGGTCCTCAAATCCTGCTCTAACAAAATTCTTGCAACACTGAGTTTATTTTTATCTTTATATTATATATATGTTTCTAAAATCTCCCTATATAAGATGTCAATTTTTATAGGGAAATCGTACGGTTTGGACCCCCCACCCCTACCTTATTCTTTTTTAGACCCCATTAACCATAAATAGATCTTTTTGAAAAAAAAATGCCCTCCCACCTCACCCCCCCCCCCCCCTCCGTCCTCCCTCTCTCTCCCTTTCTCTCTCCTCATTTAATGTAAGGCAGGCAAAATGACACTTTTTTGACTTTTTTCACTCTTCATTTTCTTCATTTTTTTTTCTTTTCGAATTTTTTTGCCAAAAAAAAATGTTATTTCCAAATTTGCCCTTTCTTCTTCTTCCCTCCCAGACCCTGTTTAGGTGTGTTTCAAGTAATTAGTGGTGCCTGAAATAAAATCATACACTATGTATGATGCATTATAATGCTGTAAAGTGAACTTATTCAGGTGTATTTCAAGCAATTAGTAGTAAATGACTTGTCATACACAATGTATGATATGTTTTAATGGTATAAAATCAATTTTGGCTGGTTTTTTCAAGTAATTAGGGGTACAGTGGTCTGAAATCGAATCATACACTGGGTATGATGCGTTTTAATGGCGCAAAATGAACTTATTCAGGTGTATTTCAAGCAATTAGTGGTAAATGACATGTCATACATAATGTATGATAGGTTTTAATGGCATAAAATTAACTTTTGCAGTTTTTTTTTATGTAATTATTGTTACAGTGATCTGAAATCGAATCATACACTGAGTATGATGCGTTTTAATGGTGTAAAATGAGCTTATTCAGGTGTATTTAAAGCAATTAGTGGTAAATGACTTATCATACATAATGTATGATAGGTTATAATGACATAAAATTAACTTTTGCTGTTTTTTTCAAGTAATTAGGGGTATAGTGGTCTGAAATCGAATCATACACTAGGTATGATGCGTTTTAATAGTGTAAAATGAACTTATTCAGGTGTATTTTAAGCAATTAGTGGTAAATGACTTGTCATACATAATGTATGATAGGTTTAAATGGCATAAAATTAACTTTTACTGATTTTTCAAGTAATTACTGTTACAGTGGGCTGAAATTGAATCATACAATGGGTATGATGCGTTAAAATGGTTTAACATGAACTATTTCAGGTACGTTTCAAGTAATTAGTGGTAAATGACTTATCATACACAAATTATTATAGGTTTTAATGGCATAAAATAAATTTTTGCAGTTTTTTTTATGTAATTACCGTTGCAGTGGTCTGAAATCGAATCATACACTGGGTATGATGCGTTTTAATGGTGTAAAATGAACTTATTCAGGTGTATTTCAAGCAATTAGTCGTAAATGACTTATCATACACAATGTATGATAGGTTATAATGGCATAAAATCAACTTTTGCTATTTTTTTCAAGTAATTAGGGGTACAGTGGTCTGAAAATCGAATCATACACTGGGTATGATGCGTTTTAATGGTGTAAAATGAACTTATTCAGGTGTATTCCAAGCAATTAGTGGTAAATGACTTGTCATACACAATGTGTGATAGGTTTTAATGGTATAAAATCAACTTTTGCTAGTTTTTTCAAGTAATTATTGTTACAGTGGGCTGAAATCGAATCATACAATGGGTATGATGCGTTAAAATGGTTTAAAATGAACCTTTTCAGATATGTTTCAAGCAATTAGTGGTAACTGACTTATCATACACAAATTATTATTGGTTTTAATGGCATAAAATCAACTTTTGCTGTTTTTTTCAAGTAATTAGGGGTACAATAGTCTGAAATCTAATCACACATAGGGTTTGATACATTTTAATGGTGTAAAATGAACTTATTCAGGTGTATTTTAAGCAATTAGTGGTAAATGACTTGTCATACACAATGTATGATAGGTTTAAATGGCATAAAATCAACTTTTACTGATTTTTTCAAGTAATTACTGTTACAGTGGGCTGAAATCGAATCACACATTGGGTATGATGCGTTAAAATGCTTTAATATGAACTATTTCAGATATGTTTCAAGTAATTAGTGGTAAATGACTTATCATACACAAATTATTATAGGTTTTAATGGCATAAAATAAATTTTTGTAGTTTTTTTTATGTAATTACTGTTGCAGTGGTCTGAAATCGAATCATACACTGGGTATGATTCGTTTTAATGGTGTAAAATAAACTTATTCAGGTGTATTTCAAGTAATTAGTGGTAAATGACTTTTCATATACAATATATGATAGGTTATAATGGCATAAAATCAACTTTTGCTGTTTTTTTCAAGTAATTAGGGGTGCAGTGGTTTGAAATCGAATCATACACTGGGTATGATGCGTTTTAATGGGGTAAAATGAACTTATTCAGGTTTATTCCAAGCAATTAGTGGTAAATAACTTGTCATACACAATGTATGATAGATTTTAATGATATAAAATCAACTTTTGCTAGTTTTTCCAAGTAATTACTATTACAGTGGGCTGAAATCGAATCATACAATGGGTATGATGCGTTAAAATGGTTTAAAATGAACCTTTTCAGGTATGTTTCAAGTAATTAGTGGTAAATGACTTATCATACACAAATTATTATAGGTTTTAATGGCATAAAATCAACTTTTGCCTTTTTTTTATGTAATTACTGTTGCAGTGGTCTGAAATAGAATCATACACTGTGTATGATGCATTTTAATGGTGTAAAATGAACTTATTCAGGTGTATTTCAAGCAATTAGTGGTAAATGACTTATCATACACAATGTATGATAGGTTTTAAGGGCATTAAATTAACTTTTGCTGATTTTTTCAAGTAATTACTGTTATAGTGGACTGAAATGGAATCATAAAATGGGTATGATGCGTTAAAATGGTTTAAAATGAACCTTTTCAGGTATGTTTCCAATAATTAGTGGTAAATGACTTATCATACACAAATTATTATAGGTTTTAACGGCATAAAATAAATTTTTGCAGTTTTTTTTATACAATTACAATTGCAGTGGTCTGAAATCGAATCATACACCGGGTATGATGCGTTTTAATGGTGTAAAATGAACTTATTCAGGTGTATTTCAAGCAATTAGTCGTAAATGACTTATCATACACAATGTATGATAGGTTATAATGGCATAAAATCAACTTTTGCTGTTTTTTTCAAGTAATTAGTGGTACAGTGGTCTGAAAATCGAATCATACACTGGGTATGATGCGTTTTAATGGTGTAAAATGAACTTATTCAGGTGTATTCCAAGCAATTAGTGGTAAATGACTTGTTATACACAATGTGTGATAGGTTTTAATGGTATAAAATCAACTTTTGCTAGTTTTTTCAAGTAATTATTGTTACAGTGGGCTGAAATCGAATCATACAATGGGTATGATGCGTTAAAATGGTTTAAAATGAACCTTTTCAGGTATGTTTCAAGCAATTAGTGGTAACTGACTTATCATACACAAATTATTATTGGTTTTAATGGCATAAAATCAACTTTTACAGTTTTTTTTATGCAATTACTGTTGCACTGGTCTGAAATTGAATCATACATTGTGTATGATGCGTTTTAATGGTGCAAAATGAACTTATTCAGGTATATTTCAAGCAATTAGTGGTAAATGACTTATCATATACAATGTATGATAGGTTATAATGGCATAAAATCAACTTTTGCTCATAAATTGGAATAAAATAAAAAATAAACCAAGTAATTAGGGGTACAGTGGTCTGAAATCGAATCATACACTGGGTATGATGCATTTTAATGGGGTAAAATGAACTTAATCAGGTTTATTCCAAGCAATTAGTGGTAAATGACTTGTCATACACAATGTATGATAGGTTTTAATGGTATCAAATCAACTTTTGCTGGTTTTTCAAAGTAATTACTATTACAGTGGGCTGAAGTCGAATCATACAATGGGTATGATGCGTTAAAATGGTTTAAAATGAACCTTTTCAGGTATGTTTCAAGTAATTAGTGGTAAATGACTTATCATACACAAATTATTATAGGTTTTAATGGCATAAAACCAACTTTTGCAGTTTTTTTTATGTAATTGCTGTTGCAGTGGTCTGAAATAGAATCATACACTGTGTATGATGCGTTTTAATGGTGTAAAATAAACTTATTCAGGTGTATTTTAAGCAATTAGTGGTAAATGACTTATCATACAAAATGTATGACAGGTTTTAAGGGCATAAAATCACCTTTTACTGGTTTTTCCAAGTAATTACTATTACAGTGGGCTGAAATCGAATCATACAATGGGTATGATGCATTAAAATGGTTTAAAATGAACCTTTTCAGGTATGTTTCAAGTAATTAGTGGTAAAAGACTTATCATACACAAATTATTATAGGTATTAATGGTATAAAATCAACTTTTGCAGTTTTTTTTATGTAATTACTGTTGCAGTGGTCTGAAATAGAATCATACACTGTGTATGATGCGTTTTAATGGT
>JAGTTD010000008.1:31794247-32011555 GCA_018398585.1 Simmondsia chinensis | reverse complement strand
ACACTGTGTATGATGCGTTTTAATGGTGTAAAATAAACTTATTAAGGTGTATTTCAAGCAATTAGTGGTAAATGACTTATCATATACAATGTATGATAGGTTATAATGGCATAAAATCAACTTTTGTTGTTTTTTTCAAGTAATTAGGGGTACAGTGGTCTGAAATCGAATCATACACTGGGTATGATGCGTTTTAATGGGGTAAAATGAACTTAATCAGGTTTATTCCAAGCAATTAGTGGTAAATGACTTGTCATACACAATGTATGATAGGTTTTAATGGTATAAAATCAACTTTTGCTGGTTTTTCAAAGTAATTACTATTACAGTGGACTGAAGTCGAATCATACAATGGGTATGATGCGTTAAAATGGTTTAAAATGAACCTTTTCAGGTATGTTTCAAGTAATTAGTGGTAAATGACTTATCATACACAAATTATTAAAGGTTTTAATGGCATAAAATCAACTTTTGCAGTTTTTTTTATGTAATTGCAGTTGCAGTGGTCTGAAATAGAATCATACACTGTGTATGATGCGTTTTAATGGTGTAAAATAAACTTATTCAGGTGTATTTTAAGCAATTAGTGGTAAATGACTTTTCATACACAATGTATGATAGGTTTTAAGGGCATAAAATCACCTTTTACTGGTTTTTCCAAGTAATTACTATTACAGTGGGCTGAAATCGATTCATACAATGGGTATGATGCGTTAAAATGGTTTTAAATGAACATTTTGAGGTATGTTTCAAGTAATTAGTGGTAAAAGACTTATCATACACAAATTATCATAGGTATTAATGGCATAAAATCAACTTTTACAGTTTTTTTTTATGTAATTACTGTTGTAGTGGTCTGCAATAGAATCATACACTGTGTATGATTCATTTTAATGGTGTAAAATAAACTTATTCAGGTGTATTTCAAGCAATTAGTGGTAAACGACTTATCATACACAATGTATGATAGGTTTTAAGGGCATAAAATCAACTTTTGCTGATTTTTTCAAGTAATTACTGTTACAGTGGGCTGAAATGGAATCATACAATGGGTATGATGCATTAAAATGGTTTAAAATGAACCTTTTCAGGTATGTTTCAAGTAATTAGTGGTAAATGACTTATCATACACAAATTATTATAGGTTTTAACGGCATAGAATAACTTTTTGCAGTTTTTTTTATGCAATTACCGTTGCAGTGGTCTGAAATCGAATCATACACTGGGTATGATGCGTTTTAATGGTGTAAAATGAACTTATTCAGGTGTATTTCAAGCAATTACTCGTAAATAACTTATCATACACAATGTACGATAGGTTATAATGGCATAAAATTAACTTTTACTGTTTTTTTCAAGTAATTAGGGGTACAGTGGTCTGAAATCGAATCATACACTGGGTTTGATACATTTTAATGGTGTAAAATAAACTTATTCAAGTGTATTTTAAGCAATTAGTGGCAAATGACTTGTCATACACAATGTATGGTAGGTTTAAATGGCATAAAATCAACTTTTACTGGTTTTGTCAAGTAATTACTGTTACAGTGGACTGAAATCGAATCATACAATGGGTATGATGCATTAAAATGCTTTAATATGAACTATTTGCGGTATGTTTCAAGTAATTAGTGGTAAATGACTTATCATACACAAATTATTATAGGTTTTAATGGCATAAAATAAATTTTTGCAGTTTTTTTTATGTAATTACTGTTGCAGTGGTCTGAAATCGAATCATACACTGGGTATGATTCGTTTTAATAGTGTAAAATGAACTTATTCAGGTGTATTTCAAGCAATTAGTGGTAAATGACTTATCATATAAAATGTATGATAGGTTATAATGTCATAAAATCAACTTTTGCTATTTTTTTCAAGTAATTAGGGGTACAGCGGTCTGAAATCGAATCATACACTGGGTATGATGCGTTTTAATGGGGTAAAATGAACTTATTCAGGTTTATTCCAAGCAATTAGTGGTAAATGACTTGTCATACACAATGTATGATAGGTTTTAATGGTATAAAATAAACTTTTGCCGATTTTTCCAAGTAATTACTATTACAGTGGGCTGAAATCGAATCATACAATGGGTATGATGCGTTAAAATGGTTTAAAATGAACCTTTTCAGGTATGTTTCAAGTAATTAGTAGTAAATGACTTATCATACACAAATTATTATAGGTTTTAATGGCATAAAATTAACTTTTGCAGTTTTTTTTATGTAATTACTGTTGCAGTGGTCTGAAATAGAAACATACACGGTGTATGATGCGTTTTAATGGTGTAAAATATACTTATTCAGGTGTATTTCAAGCAATTAGTGGTAAATGACTTATCATACACAATGTTTGATAGGTTTTAAGGGCATAAAATCTTCTTTTGCTGGTTTTTCCAAGTAATTACTCTTACAGTAGGCTGAAATCGAATCATACAATGGGTATGATGCGTTAAAATGGTTAAAATGAACCTTTTCAGGTATGTTTCAAGTAATTAGTGGTAAATGACTTATCATACACAAATTGTTATAGGTTTTAATGGCATAAAATCAACTTTTGCAGTTTTTTTTATGTAATTACTGTTGCAGTGGTCTGAAATAGAATCATACACTGTGTATGATGCGTTTTAATGGTGTAAAATGAACTTATGCAGGTGCATTTCAAGCAATTAGTGGTAAATGACTTGTCATACACAATGTATGATCGGTTTTAAGGGCATAAAATCAACTTTTGCTAGTTTTTTCAAGTAATTACTGTTACAGTGGGCTGAAATCGAATCATACAATGGGTATGATGCGTTAAAATGGTTTAAAATGAACCTTATCAGGTATGTTTCAAGTCATTAGTGGTAAATGACTTATTATACACAAATTACTATTGGTTTTAATGGCATAAAATCAACTTTTGCCTTTTTTCAAGTAATTATTGTTACAGTGGGCTGAAATCGAATCATACAATGGGTATGATGCGTTTAAAATGGTTTAAAATGAACCTTTTCAGGTATGTTTCAAGCAATTAGTGGTAACTGACTTATCATACGCAAATTATTATTGGTTTTAATGGCATAAAATCAACTTTTACTTTTTTTTTATGTAATCACTGTTGCAGTGGTCTGAAATCGAATCATACACCGGGTATGATGCGTTTTTAATGATGTAAAATGAACTTATTCAGGTGTATTTCAAGTAATTAGTGGTAAATGACGTATCATACACAATGTATGATAGGTTATAATGGCATAAAATCAACTTTTGATGTTTTTTTCAAGTAATTAGGGGTACAGTGGTCATAAATCGAATCATACACTGGCTATGATGCGTTATAATGGTGTAAAGTGACCTTATTCAGGTATACTTTAAGTAATTGGTGGTAAATAACTTGTCATACACAATGTATGATAGGTTTTGTTGGCATAAAATCAACTTTTGTAGGTTTTTTCATGTATATTGTGGTACAGTGGTCTAAAATCTGCTTATATACGTGTATTTCAAGTTTTATTGGTGTATGATGCACTTCATACACGGTGTATGATGGGTTATATTTGTGTAAAATTAACCTATATTTGTGTATTTTTGGGATGTGTATTTAGAAAAAAAAATATACATTTTCAATAAAATAATTCGTACGATTTCCCTTAAAAAAGGCCCTCCCATTCACCCCCCCCCCCCCCCCCAACCTGTCCCCTTTCTCTCTCCTCATTTAATGCCATCCCATTCGTACCCCTGCTCTCTCCCCATTTACTTACAGCTGTAAAACCCCTTCCCGCCTTTCTGTCTTCCCCATAAGCAACTTGTTTTACAAGCCACTAGTCACTCTCCTCTTTCTCTCACCCGTTCATTCTCTCTCTCCTCTTTCCGAATTTGTTCATCCTCTTTCTCCTCTACTTCAGCTGCGATTCTCGTTCCCGTGGGTCTGACCTCTGTTTTCACACCTTCATCCTTGATCTCTAGCTGCTCCAGTGTTTAATCACCATTTTCGAAGGTGAGTAAGAGTTATTTTTGTAGGGTTGAGGGTTTTGGTGCTCCAATGTATAATATCCGTTTGTTTCGTACCATTTCTTGAACATAGTGCATAGTATTTGTTAGGGTTTAGAGTTTTGGTGTTAGTGGCTTTGTGATTAGTGTTTTTTATTTGTGTAAAATGATCTTCTGCATGTTTTGTGATTTTTTTTTTCACGTAAAAACAACCTTTGTGGTATAATGAACTTTTGCATGTTTCATATGAGCAACCATACAGTGTGTAGAATTGGTTTTAACAGTGTAAAATCAACTTGTGTAGATGTTTTTTAAGTAATTAGTGGTTTATGAGCGAGCAACCATACAGTGTGTATGATTGGGCTTAATAACCAACCATATAGTGTTTTTTATTTGTGTAAAATGATCTTCTGCGTGTTTTGTGGTTTTTTTTTTTTTCATGTAAAATCAACCTTTGTGGTATAATGAACTTCTGCATGTTTCATATGAGCAACCATACAGTGTGTAGGATTGGTTTTAATGGTGTAAAATCAACTTGTGTATATGTTTTTTTAAGTAAGTGGTTTATGAGCAACCATACAGTGTGTCTGATTGGGTTTAATGGTGTATAATCAACCTGTGTTTGTTTATGTTAAGTAATTAGTGGTGTACAATCGATCATACAGTGTGTAGGATTGGTTTTAATGGTGTATAACCAACTTGTGTTTGTGTATTATAAGTAATTAGTGGTGGTGTATAATCAATCATACACTCTGTATGATTTGTTTCAATGGTGTAGAACCAAAGTGTGTCTGTTTGTGTTCAGTAATTAATGGTGCATTGCTTTTATTTCAGATGGCATTTTACACACGTAGGAAGAGCCGTCTTGCAGTTGAGGTTGATTACATTTTCCCGAGGGGTTTCTGGAAATTCCTCCAAGTCAACCAAATAGGTTTGTCAACCAAGGTTGTTACGGAGATAAAGGAAATCTTGAAGGACGACGAAGCCAAGGTTTGACACTATATCCATTTTAATTATGTTGACTTTTGACAATGACATTTATGATCCCATATTAACTAAAAGTGTTTTGCATTACAGCTTGCCCTTGCCTCACAATACAATGTCGGGCATCTGCTTGAGCTGAGTGAGACCAATGTCAGTTTCTGGCATAGTTTCATTCACGTTGTCCTTCTCCACCAGGTGGCCAACCCCAATCCCGAGGAGTTATCATTCTTATTTGGTGGGAAGGTAGTGCACCTTGGGAGGAGGGAGTTTTGCATTCTCACCGGCTTGAGATATGCCGGTGTGGAAGATGTAAGCGGTGGTCCCAACAGGCTGGTTGCCAAGTATGGCATGAGGGGGAGGATGACTAGGCAGCAGCTTTTTGATGCATGCAGAACCTGCTCCATCATGGAGGACCAGGTTAAGCTTGCTGTTGCGTACCTGGTCGAGGGTCTACTGTTCGCCAAACGCAAGCGAACAGGCATTGACCCGAACATCCTGGCCCTCGTGGACGATGTGGACTCTTTCAATCGTGTTGCATGGGGATCCTTGAGCTGGAAATTCTTGGTGCGGAAGCTCAAGGATTTCGCTACAAGAATGCAGCACGATTTGGAGAATACCTACTCCGTCCACAGGTTCTACGATGTGGTTTCCATATTTGCCCTGGAAACCCTTCCAGAACTTGCCAAGGTTGAGGCGGTGAGGGGTTGGCGACCAGCCTCTTGGGCGGATCCTTAACTGGAAGATGTCCGTTGAGGCTCCGTACTCCGCTCTGCTCTCAACGGTATTTGATCAGGTAATAAATACACTATGTTGTTATTGTTTTACTACTGTATGTTTCATATATTTTGGGTTAGAAGTGTGTTTTGTAATTTTACTAACGTGTATATGATGTCTCTTCCTTTGATCAGCAATTGAATGCCGAACCGATTAGACTGACGAGTGCAAAAGCCGGTCAGCCTAATCTACAAGGCATTCCCTATGCTGAAGATGCTGGGGGGGGGGGGGGGGGGGGGGGGGGGGTGTTTCAATCTCCTATTATGGCAATGCCAGCAGAGCTTGGTGAGGAGCCACAACGATTGGCAACTCAACCTCCGTTGCCGGCATCCAGGGAGGACCCGTATCCTACGTCAACCAATTCGGCGGACCAATCGGTATGATAAATTATTTTGTGTTTATTTAATCGCATTTTTATCCATGTGGATACTATATTATTCAAATTTGCTGATTATGCCAATTTGGAGGACTTATTGCAGGTTATGGAGAGACTCGAAGCGATGGGTAAAGATGTGCAAATGGTACGGATGCAGCTTGAAGCGCACCAGCGAATGCTGCAAATGTACGAACGACGATTTGAGGCTCAGGATGCACTGATTAAGGAGCTGCTCTCAGACCGTCAAGCGCACCCCACATCGCCGCACTTATGTTCATCGACTTCCGCTCATCCATCCCCGATTGAGCAAGCCATAATAGTTTCTCCTGTACGCACTGGGTTAGACACTAGATTCCTTGTTAGTGTCCCAATTTGTTATGTTTTCATGCATGTTGATGCTTATTGACTTTTGCTATGTGCTATGCCATCTAGGGCCGAGGAAAATGTCTTCAAGGAACCATGGTCACCGCATGTGGAAGGCGTTGAAAACTTGATGACATTGTCCGAGACAGTGTGTAGATTGGGGCAAGAGAGGAGGGACCCCAAGCCAAACCCCAAGTACAAAGGTGAGGAATGGACTGCGGAGGGCAAGAGCAAACGGGCAAAAATTACCCATCCTGGACCGGAGCCAGTTCTGCCCGTCAATCCATTCCAGCCTCCCTCCGACAAAGACATAGAAGATTTTGAAGATTTTTACAAAAGTTTCCACGCAACGGTCGCTAAGTGAGTGTGATTTTGCACGATGCTTTTTGATAATTAGTATGTAATTGTTTCTGGAATGCATCTTTCTTAGGTGTGTTTCAAGTAATTAGTGGTGTCTGAAATAAAATCATACACTGTGTATGATGCACTATAATGGTGTCAAGGAAACTTATTCAGGTGTATTTCAATTAATTAGTGGTAAATGATTTGTCATACACAATGCATGATAGGTTATAATGGCATAAAATCAACTTTTGCTGTTTTATTCAAGTAACTAGGGGTACAGTGGTCTGAAATCGAATCATACGCTGGGTATGATGCGTTTTAATGGTGTGAAATGAACTTATTCAGGTGTATTTTAAGCAATTAGGGGTAAATGACTTGGCATACACAATGTATGATAGGTTTTAATGGCATAAAATCAACTTTTGCTAGTTTTTTCAAGTAATTACTGTTAGTGTTCTGAAATCGAATCATACACTGTGTATGATTCATTATAATGGTGTGAAATGAACTTATTCAGGTGTATTTCAAGCAATTAGTGGTAAATGACTTGTCATACAAAATGTATTATAGGTTTTAATATCATAAAATCAACTTTTGCTAGTTTTTTCAAGTAATTACTGTTAGTGTTCTGAAATCGAATCATACACTGTGTATGATTCATTATAATGGTGTAAAATGAACTTATTCAGGTGTATTTCAAGCAATTAGTGGTAAATGACTTGTCATACACAATGTATGACAGGTTTTAATGGCATAAAATCAGATTTTGCTGGTTTTTTTAAGTAATTACTGTTACAGTGGTCTGAAATCATCTTTCTTAGGGTATTCTTATATATAATGCTTGGTATTGTATATTACAGAGATTTGAAGACCCCCTTTCCGTTACCTAATGATCAACGAATGGATTTCTCTGTTTTGACTGTGACGACGGGTCAATTTTGGTATCGGTTGAGAAAGGAGGACGCCTGGCTTACTGATGAGGTATGTTTCCCATCATGATAGTTTTTCCGTGTGTCAACTAATAAGTAAAATCAACCTGTGTTAAATCGACTTATGCTATTGTGTATTAAGTAAGTAAGTGTTGTATTACTAGTCATACACCGTGTATGATTGATGCTAAAGGTGTAAAATCAACCTGTGTTAGTGTGTTTTGAATAGAGAGTGGTGTATGATTAGTCATAGGGTTGAACTGTGTAAAATAAACTTGTTTATGTGTGTAAAATTAACTTGTCCAAGAATAACTTGTGTTAGGGTGTCTCAACTAATTAGTTTTGAATCGCAGGAAATGAATGTAGTTCTGCACTACATTTTGGAGAAGAAATATCAGTGGCCAGAGCAATTCGACCAGAGGGCAACATGCGCAGACACAACGGTTGCTCCTCAATTTGGACCCCTACTAAAACAGATTCAAAACAGTGGAATCCCGCTTGAGTCAGCTTTTACTGATTTTGATTCGTTGATCATTAAGTTCCTTGCCGGGGATGCCACGTATGGGGTCAGCTGCCACAACGTCGGATATACATGCCCATTACTCAACCTAATCAACATTGGTTCCTTGCTGCCATCCGTCTTAATGACTGGAGGATACAGGTATTTGATTCCTTGTACTCCTCCAAATCCAGGGCAGCAAGATTAGAACATGGGGAACCAATTGCAAAATTGCTTCCACATGCTCTAGCGTTGGTTAATTTTTGGGATGTCCGAAAGGACCTCATACATTTCAAGGGCAAGCTTTTCTCGGTAACTTACAACCGGAATGAATGTCCACAGCAAAGGGGGCATGACATCTACTTCCCATGCAATTTTACTATTCCGTTCATTTGGACTTTTGGTTATGAAGTGGATGCAAAATAGTCATTACTTGCAATGATGTATAATTTCTGAATGTGGAATCTGTATTAATATTAATTGCAGGTCAGACTGTGAAATTTTTGTTATAAAGTTCATAGAATTTTTGCTGACCAAAAGACTGAGCATCTCCCAATGCACGCAAGCGCAGATGGAGAAATTGCTGCTGTATACTTCTGTACACTTGTACAGACACGGAAGGAATAAACGGATTCAAATGCATACATGTCAATAAAATTACGTTATTTATTATACATTGTTTTCATTATACTAAAAATTGTATGTAATAAAAATGCATACTTGTACCAAAGGATTTACATTGTATTCATTATATTGAAAGTTGTATGTAATATAGTATATTTCGATATTGTTGTATATTTCTATTGATGTATTTTCAAATGGTGTAATGAAAATTGTCAATTTTTGAAGTTGGTTGCAATTGTGTGATTTTCTTGGGGTTTGATGTTTACTTTGAGTGTGAGACAATGTTTACAGACTACCAATATAGGTTGATTTCACAGTATCATACCAGCAAAACCTGAACTTCACACGTGCAAAGGTTATTATTAACCATTAAAGCTCATCCTACACCGTTTATGATTGGTTATACACCACTAAGTACCTAAAACACAATTGTAGAACTTGATTTTTCACCCATATAACTCATCATACACCGCGTATTAATGGTGTGACACCAATAATTTCCAGCAAACTTAAAAATACATGCACAACCCGTGATTTTACCATACATAAAACTCGTCGTACATTGTGTATGATACGAAGAACTTGACACACATTAAAACCCTGCATACAAGTTGTATGACAAACTGGACATATATAACTGCTGGAACTACATACAGTTGTCCCTATGCATATGTTGTCTGTAAAGTGCATCCACTGCATGCATACAAAGTTCAAGATCCTTTTCATGCGGATGAACTTCACACCATTACAACTCATCATACACCGTACACCATGTGTGATTGATCATACACCACTAATTGCTTGGTAGACAGTTGATGAAACATGATCTGTAGAAGTGCCACCTCTCTTTGTGTCTCAGCTGTCACTGACCCACCACCGCCGCTGCTAGAGCCACTTATATTAGCAATTTAAACGGCTCGATATATTGAGGAACCGTATATGCTTGGCTTCCTGTCCATCTCATCCCTTTATAGGGGGAGAACCGTGGGAGTGGGGTATGCTCACAACCGGCCGGCAAAACCGGTACCCATTAAGTGAAGCACCAAACGCAATGAAGAGGTACTGAAACCTACTTTCATCATCTATCTGTAAATAAAATGTGATACCGGCGTCAGTCTGTTTGAGGACTTGCAGATAGGCAGGCAAGAATGCATACGACTCTTCGGCCGTAGCCAATCTAACATGGTCATATGCAAACTCTCTCGCCCTCCAAGCAACACTGTAGTTGATATCGACACCGTAGAAATTGCGGATGTCATCTATGACATCCCGTGGCTTGAACACTCTCCCGGGGTTCACAAGTTTCTTGCGAACGCACTCCCCGACGACCCAACTGGTTGCCTGCCTGTGTCTAACAGTGGTGAGATCACTAGGGTGGTTGCGGTTCTTTTCTACTTTTGTAACCATCCAGCAGCCACCATCTGCTACACACGTAGCCCGAACCCTCCATGTGCAGCCCTCTTGTGCGCAGCGGACAACCGTTAAGGATTTGTTCGACTTGTAGCTCCTGAATTC
Organism: Simmondsia chinensis; assembly: GCA_018398585.1. Taxonomy (NCBI): domain Eukaryota; kingdom Viridiplantae; phylum Streptophyta; class Magnoliopsida; order Caryophyllales; family Simmondsiaceae; genus Simmondsia; species Simmondsia chinensis. The sequence continues at coordinate 32,001,169 of JAGTTD010000008.1, read as the reverse complement.
AAATTTTTTCCTAAGCGCAATCACTGCCAGGTTAGTCAACAAGTCCCTCTTCGTCATAAATATTTGATTGAATTCAATATCCTCAACCATCCGGCCCTGCGCATATACCTCGTCAATCCTGCTCCTCTCATCACCAGAGCCAGCCTCATCATCAGAACGAGGATCACCAGCAGCTTGAATGTCAGGGTGGACATTCGGTTGACCGCTGGGTTCCGCATTCCGTTCCAATTCAGGTTCGACAATTAGAGGGTCTTCACGGGAAATATTACGATGCTCGTAAGTGTGCCCCTCTGGAGGTAAGGCATCAGGTACAGTCGGTTGCACCTGGGATAAATTGATATTGTCCAAATTATCGCATGCACTTTGATTGGAATTTTTCCAATCTCCACCTGTTGCTGTTGCCTCAACCGTCACAGTAGGCATGTTCAAATCTACATTAGATGCATCTACACGGGCTGCTTCTTCCATCCCCGCATTCATACATCCACCAGAAGTCTCGAGAACCTCAGGGTGCGAACGGCCACTATTCTCGTCACCATCGGGAATTGTTTGAAAGGGAGTTCGTTGCCAATCGAAGCTAGGATTCCTGTCACCGGATGACTGTACAATTACGATCAAAGGATGCTTTGCCCTATCTTCTTTGGCTAGTGCCTTCCAAAACATAACGGACCTATCGTCTACGACATCGTACAAGGGCACGGCCGGAACGGCGGTGAAAGATTGAAAATGCATCTTTGAACCCGCATCCAACTGAGCACCAATCACCTCCGCCACAGTCCTTTGCAAACCAGCGAAGTCAGTTTTCTCATCCACAAAAATATAAGCCAATTTTTCACCAACGTACTTACCCGTCTCCTTAAAGTGGCCACCGTATAGAACGCATGCAATAGCAGCATCACCCATTACTGTGGACAAGAAAAAAACATGATATCAAAGCAAAATTGACAAGAAAGACACTAGGGTGGAATGAAAGTACAGCATTGAAACCACTAAAAAGCGGTGTATGATTGGTTTAAAACCATAATACACAAATAACACCACTTTAAGAAAGAATACACGGTGTATGATTTGCGTTACAGTCATAAACAAGTTCATCACACACCTTTTAAAGCAATCATACACGGTCTATGGTTAAGGATACCACATTCTATACACGAAAGACACCAAAACAGGTTCATCCTAGACCAATCAAAGCTATCATACATGGTGTATGGTAAACCATACACCATTCTGTACTTGAAAGACACCAAAATAAGTTCATCATACACCCTTTGAAGCTCTCATACACAGTGTATGGTTTAATATGCCCCATTATATACACAGTTAAAACCAATCATACACAGTGTATGATGGATTATACACCATTAATTACTTTACATACACAAACAGAACTTGGCTATACACCATAAAACCAATCCTACACAGTGTATGACTGATTATACACCATTAATTACTTAACATACACATACACAGGTTGGTTATACACCATTAAACCCAAACATACACAGTGTATGATTGCTCATAAACCACTAATTACTTAAAAAACGTCTGCACAAATGGGTTATACACCATTAAACCCAATCCTACACAGTGTATGACTGATTATACACCATTAATTACTTAACATACACATACACAGGTTGGTTATACTCCATTAAACCCAATCATACACAGTGTATGGTTGCTCATAAACCACTAATTACTTAAAAAACGTCTGCACAAGTTGGTTATACACCATTAAACCCAATCCTACATAGTGTATGATTGATTATACACCATTAATTACTTAACATACACATACACAAGTTGGTTATACACCATTAAAACCAATCATACACAGTGTATGATTGATTATACACCACTAATTACTTAACACACACAAACACAAGTTGGTTATACACCATTAAACCCAATCCTATACAGTGTATGACTGATTATACACCATTAATTACTTAACATACACAAATACAAGTTGATTTCACACCATTCAAACCTATCATACACGGTGTATGATAGATCATACAGCACTATTTACATGAAGCACACCTAAACAAGTTGATTTCACACCATTAAAACCTATCATACACGATGTATGACTAATCATACACCACTAATGAGTTCAAACACACCAAAAGAAAGTTATAATTCATCATTTAAACCAATCATAAACCATAAACGACTTGTAACACACCGACCTCATAGGACAAGGATACATTAACGACAATGTCAGCAAATGGTCATGTTACCTTCAATATCTGATCTGAAAACCGTGAAATGTGTGTAACGACTCAATGTTGAACCTACAGCAAGGCCACGAAGCTTCAAACACGATCTTAAAACGGCTTCTTCTGCTTCTTCTTCCGAGGGCCCAATGTAGCAGATTGAGAGAAAAATGAGAGAAAAATGGACTTGAAAAATTCAGATTAAGAGAAAATTAACAAATACTATGAATAAGAGGTGAGTAAATGGGCGGGAAATGAGAAGAAGGGAGAAATAGAGTGAGAAGCAAGTTACATGGCATAAAATAAAAATATGTACTTTTGCATTAAATGAAGAGAAAGAAAATGGAGTGGTGAGGGGCTAAAGTACAGCAATCAGCTGCGCATTAAATGAGGAGAGAGAAAGGGGACGGGTTAGGGGGTTGAATGGGAGGGCCTTTTTGAAGGAAAATTGTACGGATTATTATATTGAAATTGTATATTTTTTTTCTAAATACACATCCCAAAAATACACAAATATACGTTGATTTTACACAAATATAACCCATCATACACCATGTATGAAGTGCATCATACACCAATAAAACGTGAAATACATGTATATAAGCTGATTTCAGACCACTGTAACAGTAATTACATGAAAAAACCTACAAAAGTTGATTTTATGCCATTAAAACTTATCATACATTGTGTATGATACGTCATTTACCACTAATTGATAGAAATACACTTGAATAAGGTCATTTTACACCATTATAACGCATCATACCCACTGTATGATTCGATTTCAGACTACTGTAACCGTAATTACTTGAAAAAACCTGCAATAGTTAATTTTATGCAATTAAAACCTATCATACATTGTGTATGACAAGTTATTTACCACTAATTACTTGAAATAAACCTGAACAAGTTCATTATACACCATTTTAAGGGATCATACACAGTGTAGGACCTGATTTCACTGTACAACTAAATACATGAAAAAACCTGCAAAAGTCGATTGTATGCCATTAAAACCTATCATACATTGTGTATGACAAGTTATTTACCACTAATTACTTGAAGTATACCTGAATAAGGTCACTTTACACCATTATAACGCATCATACCCAGTGTATGATTCGATTTCAGACCACTGTAACAGTAATTACTTGAAAAAACAGCAAAAGTTGATTTTATTCCATTATAACCTATCATACATTGTGTATGATAAGTCGTTTACCACTAATTGCTTGAAATATACCTGAACAAGTTCATTATACACGATTTTAAGGCATCATACACAGTGTAGGACCTGATTTCAGACCACTATACGACTAAATACATAAAAAAACGGCAAATGTTGATTTTATGCCATTGAAACCTATAGTAATTTGTGTATAATAAGTCATTTACCACTAATGACTTGAACATACCTGATAAGGTTCATTTTAAACCATTTTAATGCATCATACCCATTGTATGATTCGATTTCAGCCCACTGTAACAGTAATTACTTGAAAAAACTAGCAAAAGTTGATTTTATGCCCTTAAAACCTATCATATATTGTGTATGATAAGTCATTCACAACTAATTGCTTGAAATACACCTGAATAAGTTCATTTTACACCATTAAAACGCATCATACATGGTGTATGATTCGATTTCAGACCACTGCAACAGTAATTACATAAAAAAAACTGCAAAAGTTGATTTTATGCCATTAAAACCTATAATAATTTGTGTATGATAAGTCATTTACCACTAATTACTTGAAACATACCTGAAAAGGTTCATTTTAAACCATTTTAACGCATCATACCCATTGTATGATTCGATTTCCGCCCACTGTAACAGTAATTACTTCAAAAATCAGCAAAAGTTATTTTTATACCATTAAAACCTATCATACATTGTGTATGACAAGTCATTTACCACTAATTGCTTGGAATAAACCTGAATAAGTTTATTTTACACCATCAAAACGCATCATACCCAGTGTATGATTCTACTTCAGACCACTGTACCCCTAATTACTTGAAAAAAAAAGCAAAAGTTGATTTTATGCCATTATAACCTATCATACATTGTGTATGATAAGTCATTCACCACTAATTGCTTGAAATACACCTGAATACGTTTATTTTACACCATTAAAACGCATCATACCCAGTGTATGATTCGATTTCAGACCACTGCAACAGTAATTACATAAAAAAAACTGCAAAAATTTATTTTATGCCATTAAAACTTATAATAATTTGTGTATATGATAAGTCATTTACCACTAATTACTTGAAACATACCTGAAATAGTTCATATTAAACCATTTTAACGCATCATACCCATTGTATGATTCGATTTCAGTCAATTGTAACAGTAATTACTTGAAAAAATCAGTAAAAGTTGATTTTATGACATTTAAACCTATCATACATTGTGTATGACAAGTCATTTACCACTAATTGCTTAAAATACACCTGAATAAGTTCATTTTACACCATTAAAACGCATCATACCTAGTGTATGATTCGATTTCAGACCACTGTACCCCTAATTACTTGAAAAAAATAGCAAAAGTTAATTTTATGTCATTATAACCTATCATACATTGTGTATGATAAGTCATTTACCACTAATTGCTTGAAATACACTTGAATAAGTTCATTTTACACCATTAAAATGCATCATACTCAGTGTATGATTCGATTTCAGACCACTGTAACAGTAATTACATAAAAAAACCTGCAAAAGTTAATTTTATGCTATTAAAACCTATCATACATTATGTATGACAAGTCATTTACCACTAATTGCTTGAAATACACCTGAATAAGTTTATTTTACACCATTAAAACGCATCATACCCAGTGTATGATTCGATTTCAGACCACTGCACCCCTAATTACTTGAAAAAAACAGCAAAAGTTAATTTTATGCCATTATAATCTATCATACATTGTGTATGATAAGTCATTTACCACTAGTTGCTTGAAATACACCTGAATAAGTTCACTTTACAACATTATAATGCATCATACACAGTGTATGATTTTATTTCAGACACTACTAATTACTTGAAACACACCTAAACGAGGTCTGGGAGGGAAAAAGAAGAAAGGGCAAATTTGAAAATAATATTTTTTTTTTGACAAAAAAATTCGAAAAGAAAAAAAAATGAAGAAAAAGGAAGAGTGAAAAAAGTCAAAAAAGTATTATTTTGCTTGCCTTGTATTAAATGAGGAGAGAGAAAGGGAGAGAGAGAGAGGGCAGATGGGGGGGGTGAGGTAGGAGGATATTTTTATCCAAAAAAATCTATTTATAATTAATAGTGTCTAAAAGAAAATAGAGTAGAAATGGGGGGTCCAAACTGTATAATTTTCCATTTTTATATGTCAAATCGTCTCGCTATTTATCCTCAGAAAAGCCCTAATGCAGCCGCAAAAGCGGAAAGGTAACTTCCCTACTTTAAAAAAAGCTCAATTTAATGCCATCCCCAGAAAATTAAAAAAAAAATTAAAAAGGCCATGTGCATTAACTTTAATGGTCCAAGGTAGTCGGCCGCACATGACCCTCCAATAATAAATAATGTATAGTAATTTGAGCGTATAATTAATTCTCTTCTGTTGTTATTGAGCCCCTCCTTCGTCCAAGTTTCTTTTTGAAAAATAAAAAAAAAATACTTTTTATCAGGATTCATATCGATTCAAGATAATCAACCAATTTGATTATTAATCAATTCTAAAAATAGCAGTATATGGCATATAACTTGATAAAATATGTATAAAAGTATATAGGCATATTTTTAAAAAGATAGGGGAAAGGGAGATAGACTCGAGATGTGAAGAATAGAGGTGCTGAAAGGGGGAGATATTGAAAACAATTCTTTATTCATATCCTTTTTTCACTTAAGCTCCTACATATAGTGCTAGAGAAAGAGTATAATTAGAATATAGGAATTAACCTACTTATTAATACTAAAGCAAGGCTGGACATAACTCCAAGCGACCCAAGCAATCGGTTGGAGCCTCCAAATTTTTGCAATTGTGATTTTTAAAGTATCAATTGGTAATATTACTAAGTTTTATAATCATAATTTTTATAATTTGTTGTATATGAAGGTCTCATTTAAAAATTTTACTTGAGACCCCAAAAATGTCAAGACCGGACTTAAATTACCCATAATTTAACTACCATACTTTGGACTGTATACTATTTTAGGATTTAAGAGTGCGTAGCTTAAAAAAGTGTTCTTTTGATAAATCTTAAAAGAAAGTGTTATTAAATAAAAGCACAAATTATGATTTTGCTTTTAAGTATAAATAAAAAATGGTGTCTTTTTGGTTGTCAAAAAAAAAAAAAGGTACCGTTCTTTTAAGTACAAATGTAGTTATGTTGGAAGTATATTTTACAAAATTATTTGTGTAAAAAAAGCTTATAAAATAAGGGTTAATCTAACTTATAACCTGTACTCAAAGGGCAAAGAGTTGGGGTAGAGAGAGAGAGAGTGATTAATTAGAAGAGAGATTCAGTTTGTCTTTTTTTTTTTTGTTTCTAAATTCTCTCTGGCTCTCTTCTTTCGGTACATGTTAGAATAACCCATAAAACAATAGTTATTTTCACAATTTTATCAAACATATTATGTTACTTGTTATTACATAGCAGTAAATGTTCTTCACCCCTACTTACCCCAAAAAATAAAAAATAAAAAATAAAAAAAGAAAGAAATTCTTCACCTTTTTTTTTGGCCAAAAAAGTCTTCACCTTTACTTAGGAATTTTGGCGGCCATATAATTTGTAGGGTTTTTAATGCAAAAGATTTTGGTTATTTTAATTATATTAATTTAGTCATTATAATTTTATTTATATTAATTTAGTCCTATAGTTAAAATTAAAATTAAGTTAACGATATAATTTTTAACGATTTAGTTATGTAAAATATAAATGACCCATGTAAACCCACTCATTGATTCAATTTAAAGTCACCCATCACCAGAGCAATAATAATTGTATTACCCATTTGACGCTAATTTTACTCTAGTCACTAAATTAATACAAAGTAAATAGTATAAAGACTAAATTGATACTATGAATAAAGTACATGGACTTTTCGCGTTAATAACCCTAATTTGTATCTTTGTTTTTCAATAGCGACAAAGTCGCAAATCAAATTTAGTCAATGTGGTCTAAGTTTCATAATGAGTCAATATTTTATCATATTAAATATGTTAATTACACTAGATTTACATCGACCTCAAAGAAAAATTTACTATAACCCAAATTAAAGAACCACAATATGGCCTAATATTGAATATTGTTATGGTGTATACTTATAAAAAAGAAATAACGTTTATATCAAATCAAACGCATGAAATTTATTTATATATATATATATATATATTTTTTTTTTAGTATTTCAACCAAACATGACTTAGTCTCTTAGATGTTACTTTGTCATTATTTTAGTAGAATAATTTTTATCTTTGATTTCTCATATAATAATCACATATATAGCTTGCAGAGTCTTAAATTTATTTTTTAATTATTTGTCATGTGCAATGTATCGCTAATTATATTGTCCTATAGCATGATGATATTTTCTTTTAAAATAAACAAGAAAATACCATAAGGTAAGAGCATATTTTTCATTGAAATAAACAATGTAAAATCTCAAATGAAATTTAATTTTCTTAGATAATATATATATATTTCAGGAGAAAAGAACCATTTATCTAGCAAATGGAACCTTAGAAGATGCCATTTTTACTTTTATTTAATGCACTTATTATTACCACCCTGGGCTCGATATCTGATTACAAAATAGAAACTTGGGCTTGACTTTGTTTATAAAATTACATGTTGGGCTCTAATATTTAACTCTCAAAGGTGCTGGCTCAAGTCTACAATAAAGTCCTTTATAATGACTTTTTTCTTTTTTTTCAAACCAACGGTGTCTGGATTAGAGGTGTTCATGATTCGGTTAACCGTACAGAAAAGTATTTCAGCTCGGTTAACCATAACCAAAATACTCAAAAATTTTTAACCGTTACCATAATCTGAAAGACCGATTAACAAACTTTTGATAATTAGGTTCGGTTATGCCAGTTAACTGGTACCTGAAAAAATAATACAACGCCTCTTTCATGTTATATGATTAATCTCATTAAAAGTTTGTAAATGTCTAAAAACGTAAAAATATTCAACAAATTATAAACTTATTATCCGATTCTAAAAAAGTAAATATATAATATCTTATTTTAACTAATATGCGGGCAAACGAATGGCATTGAATTATAGTAAAGTAGTGCCTAGTTAATATTTGAGATATAATAATGGGGTACAAGTACTCGATGCTAGGAGATAAATTAGGAGAAAAAGATAAAGTTGATTATACATATTGGAATAGTCACCTATATGCTAGAAAAATATACTTAATTAACAATATAATATTATGAGTATGTAAAAATATATGCATGATATATACAATTTCGGTAAATCGGTTAATCGAAACGGACAAAATTACTAACTGTTACCGTCCCAAAATACCTCAAATTTTTTCGGTTCGATTAACCGACCCGAAAATTCAGTACGGTTAACTGTATTTTTGGGTTGGTATTTTAGAAATTCGGTTATGGATTTTTTTTAAACACCTCTAGTCCAGGTTATACGTGAAAGGTCCCCATACTTTACCCATCATGTCATTTTAATTCTTGCATTTTTAATTATAAAATTTGTTAAAATTTAGTCCTATAAATGATGCAGCGCGTAAAATGGGATTTACGGGAACGGAAAGGATTCGACAACCTTCCCTTTAATTTTTTTAATCTTAATAAAAAGAAAGAGGGAACATAAAAATTCAATTCTAATTCTCATACTTAAGAATAGAAATAACTAAATAACTCATAAAAATATTCTAGAAATTGAATGATTAAAACCTTAGATTTCCTCTAGTATATATAGAGGTGCTATTTGAATAAAAATATAATTCTAAAAGATAATTTAAAATTTAAATCTAAAACTAATCCTAATCCTATTTAAATCAAACTCCTAAATTTTATCTCCATCCTTTATCACTTGCCGCGTCCAATGCTCAATCCGCATCCTATATCCACCAACCTCTACCTGTCAGATGACCCGCCAAGCTATTTGCCAAAGGAAGCGGGGCTACATCATTCTCTCCGCCAAATTAGAATTGAATTTCTATGTTCCCTCTTTCTTTTTATTAAAGATTAATAAATTTAAAGGGAAGGCTGTTGAATCCTTCGCCTTCCCCTAAATCACACTTCACGCGCTGCATCAATTGGTATTAGAGTTCAGAACGACTTCTGAGATGGCCCATGGGCGACCGAGGTACACCGACGTCGAAGACGTTTTTAATCGGGATGTTCAATGGTAGAATGAGAGGAGATTCAAGGAGGTAGAAGTGTAATTCTGACGAATCAAGAGTTACTTGATTCAACTAGGGGAAAATTCTGACTTGGAACCAGGAACCCAGCCCCAACGCCCATTAACACCGGGTGCTATAGAAGAGGAGACGGACGAGACCTAGAATCCAGTATTGAATACTGATCTATTGGATCCTAGGCTGAGGCAACATCGACCTAACACCGGCAACGCCAACATTTGAATAGAGGTGGGAATTTGGTCTCCGCAATGAATTTTCAGAGTTTGAGGAAGAAGGTGTTATAGTGGTGGAAGAAACTCAAGACGAGTTAGCGTCACTTGGCGAAGTGGAGATAGCGGTGACGATGATCGCTTGCTGGGTATGCCGCCTAGTCATCGATTCTGGAAGTTGTGAGAACGCCATCTCCGAAGAAGCGGTCCAGAAGCTAGGGTTGAAGACAGAGGAACATTGGAAACCTTACAAGATGTCATGGCTCGAGAGAGGAGATTAGGTAACCATATCTAAATGTTGCTTGGTAAATTTTTCAATTGGGTCAAAGTACAGGGATGGTGTGCGGTGTGACGTCGTCACCATGGACGCTTGCCATCTATTATTGGGGCACCCGTGGCACTACGGTAGGAGTGCCACGCATGAAGGGAGAAAAAGCACATATAGCTTCATCTTCGAGGGAACGAGGATCATCTTGTTGCCCAAGAAATTTGAGGTGCCATGCGTGTCAAAGACCAAGGACCCAATACCGAACTACACAGCCATGTTCACCAACACAGTTGGCGAGTTAGAGTTGGCGTCTTCACCCATAGGCAATGCTAGGAGAGGACCAACCGATGATGAACCGACATATCTTGATTTGTCTTCTCCACTCTTGTTTGATGATCCTATCTATGATGAGGAGGAGGAGTCGAATAATGTAGGGAGTCTATTAAAGGAGGTTGGTTCAGAAGGGTTGGTGTATTGCTTACTGCCAACAAGGAAGAAACAACACCGGCAAGATTGGTTTCACTAAGATACCCTACCAAGAAGGCGGATTCAATACCGAGTAAACCTCACGATGCATGTGTAGAGACTACTTGCTAGGAGTTACATCTGAGTAAATCAGAAGGGCAAATCAGCTGTATTGATGCCAGCAAAGGATGGAACTTGGAGGGGATGTCTTGATGACGAAACAGGGAAGGTTGAAGTGCTGGAAGAGTTACTGAGAGCTATGTTGGCGATAGGGGAAAATCCGTGGTGGAAGAGCCAGATACCGGGAGGTTAGTTACTGAGTAGGCTTCAACACCGAGTGAACTTAGAGATGCTTTCGGATTACAGGCTTCAAGGGTTCACGGCATCTTTGTGACCAAAAGAAGACGAGACATGGCGGGACAAACTCCAACTAATGATGCCATCTACACCATGGCGGGGCAAGGCTTAGTACATGTCTTGGCAAGCTGGGACAATGAACCACAGCTGGGTAAGCTGGGCGAATTGGGGTTTGGTGAGATGAAGTCTAGGCATGAAGGAATATGGCTGGGCGAAATTGAACCATATGATCCATCAATGAATTCGAGGACGAATTCTCTCCGGCTCGGAGAGAATGATGCAACCCCGCCTCCTTTGGCCGATAGCTTGGCGGGTCATCTGGCAGGTACAAGGTTGGCGGATACAGGATGCGGGTTGAGCATTGGACATGGCAAGTGACATAGGATGGAGATAGAATTTAGGGGTTTGATTTTAAATAGGATTAGGATTAGTTTTAGATTCAAATTTTAAATTATCTTTAGAATTATATTTTTATTCAAATAGCTCCTCTATATATACTACAAGAAATCTAAGGTTTTAGTTCTTTCTATTCTCAGGTGTGAGAATTAGAATTAAATTTATGTTTTCTCTTTAAATTTATTGATTATTAATAAAATTAAAGAAAAAACTGTTGTATCTTTCTTGTTTCCCTAATTCTCATTTTACGTGCTGCACCAGCAAATATGATGTGGTATGTCAAAGTTGTCAATAGAAAATATGTCCTATTGCTTTCCTTTCAAAAAAGGGGTAATGTTATTATTAGCACAAAATTATTATTTCTAAGATAATTTTGTAACTATTTGTTTTAATAAATCACACTATTGTTATGCCAACAGTAACTTGCCTTGAAAATAACAGCATTCTAAAAATAAAAAGAGTGGGTAGTATTGTTGCTGGGAAAAAAATTACTATTCTCAGGACATAATTGAAGTATATAAAGCAATTTCATGACTCTCATTACTTGTGTATCACATTATTACTTTGACAATAATAATTTGGGCTAATTATGGAAAAATAATCCCCCAAACTTTATAATTAAATGCAACACACACCCTTCACTTTTAATTTCATAAAGTATCCCCTTAAACTTTTTTATTACACACAGCACACTCTCTTAACTTTACAATTAAACACAATATATCTTCTACACTTTCGATTAAAAAAAAAAAAAAAAAAAACCTCTGAACTTTGTTATTACACACAACTCGCTCCCCGGACTTTGTTACTAAACACAACTCACCCGTTTTACATTAATCAATTTGAAATTTTAAAAATTTACTAAATTAAAATTTTTAAAATAAATTATGAAAAAAAATTGAAAATTATTGAAAAAATATAAATTTTTTTTTAAAGTTTGGTAAAAATTAGATTAACAATTTTAAAATAAAAAACTATTTATCAAATTAAAAATTAGGTATTTTCTACTTTTACACAAAAGATAGGAGTTTTATATTTTTAGAACAAAGGTAGGAGTCTTTATGTCTCTGGGCAAAAGATAAAAGGATTTTCTTATATTTAAATAAAATAATTATTAATTAATTATAGTAACAAAATTATAAATTTAGAAAATAATAAACTATTTTTAGAATTTACATAAAACATACTCTAAGATAAAATATAATAATTTGTTTAAAAAATAAATTTTAAAATGAGATTAATATATTTAAAATTAAAATTATAGAAAATTAAAATTTGAAAATAAATTCCCATAAAAATAATTTTTTAAAAAAATTGAAAACTAAAGTTAAAATATTGTTATATTTTTTCAAAAAATTATTTTTTCGTAATTTGTCTCAAATCTTTTGTTTTCATACAAATTTTCAAATTTATTCATAACTAAGAGTTGTGTTATGTTTAGTAATAAAGTTTGGGAGTAAGTTATATATAATAATAAGGTTCAATAGCTATTTTTTGAAATTGAAAGTTAAAGAATTTATTGTTTTTAATTGCAAAGTTCAGGGGAATATTTTATGAAATTGAAAGTGCTAGGATGTATTGTATTTAATTGTAAGATTCGGGGGATTATTTTATAAAATTAAAAGTGCAGGGATGTGTTGTGTTTAATTGCAGGTCCTATAAAGCCACCTTTTTTTTTTTTGTTTTTTGCAGGAAACCATCTTACTTTTGCAAAAAATTTGCAATGTCGCAACTTATGCCGGTATTCATTAGCTCCGTTAGTTCAAATATTGCGTATTGGGCTTCTTTTGACCAGAACAATATGTTTGGACATTATTATTCAATAAAATTTATCAAATGACCATTGTACTCTCGGCTTAAAAAAAAAATTTCACTCCATTACCCCCATTCCTTTCTCAACCCTTTTTCCACTATGTTCATACATTTCTCCTCATTTATATTTTTCTTCCATTTACATACTTCATTTTCATTTTCGTCTTTTCTTCCATTTACATACTTCATTTTCATTTTCGTCTTCACCCCCATCCCTATCCCTATCCCTATCCCTATCCCTTTTCCTCCATTCTCAAATGACAAAATTACCCTTTAACTTTTATGAAATAACAAAGTTGCCCTCCATTTTGGGTGGGGGGGGGGGGGGGGGGGGGGGGGGGGGTCGATGTCATTTGTTTTTTTCTCCTCTTTCTCATATGCAATTCTCTCTCTCTTATCGCAAAACCTTACTCCTTTCATCATCGAAAATAGAGGAGGGTTAATGGAAAAACTGTTGACAATAATAGGAAAATATTTAAACACAACAACCAAAAAGAGCACATGAAGGTGCACACAGTACTAGCGGTGGACGTTCTCTAGTTGATACGATCCGACTCTTAACATGCACTCTTTAATCGTCAGGTGGGATCGCCTAAGAAAGTTGAAGAGAGCAAGAGAGAGAAGAGAGTACGACGGAGAGAAGATAGCTGCAATTTTGGATGATTTAAGCACTAGCCAAAGCAACCCTTATATAAGAAGGAAGGTGACTTTTGGAAGGGTTATGAAGGGCTCCAAAAGTCACCTACCATATTGAAGGCTGCTGGGAAAAGAGGGCGGCAATAAATGGTGCGCCGGGAGTGATTATGAGGTGCATTTGGAGAATGTGCAAGGCTCTTTGATAAGAGGCACAATAAAACACATTTTGAAGTATTTTTCTGAAAAATAAAGTAGCCGTTGGTAAAAGCATCCCACACTCGAGCTCGGCAGAGCGAGCAGACAGCGCATATGTAGTCCTCACTTACCTCATACCCTTTACTTAATTCAAGATTACAACAAGAACTCCCATATTTAAAGTGACCTTCTCTTTGCAAATCTTTCTATGTGGGATGAGCATTTCAATAACTGGGTTCTTTTAAGATAAGACTTGTGTTATTTTTCCAACAATTCCCCACAAAGGACACAAGTCAAAAAGAAGAAGGGAATTTTGGGCAAAGAGAGCTTAGCTTTTCAATGTTGATGTCTTGCAACTTGAATCATTAGTGTAAACTAAGTATAGGACCAACAACTTGTAAGGTGGCTTTTGTCTTGAACCTCACAAGTGGTTGTACAATTTTCCACCTGGACACCCACCAACCATCAAATCATCTTGCGGTTTGGTTCGTTTTATCGGCCATGCGCCTATTCTAGATATTCATAGGTGCTCTAGAAGGTAAGTCTTCGACCTTCATAGGGAGCTATGGCCAAACTTCCACACCCACACAGGCGGATCACATCAAGTGTGTGTTATCGCACACCACCAAACATATGGCTATAGGTCCATTAAGAGCTAGAGCTCAACCTCAACACCTTGGTAACATATCGATGGTACCCATCAAGTCCAAGCTTTTCTTACAGCACCATACATATGGCTATGGACCCATCTAAGCACTATCAACATCATAGGGATAGAAAATCATAAAATATAGTGAAATCCTTGAATTAAACTATAATTTTTTTACATTGAACCTGTTAAAACCAGGTTAGATATATTACTGCTCATTCATATATAGACTTTCATCCCATCCCCTTTGATGTTTTCAAGACCAATTTACAACATAGTTCCTTTGTCATTGGATTCGCAAGGTCCTTTTTAGACCTCACACAATCTAGTGATATCATTTTCTTTCCAGAAGATCCTTTATTGGATTCGCAAGGTCCTTTTTAGACCTCACACAATCTAGTGATATCACTTTCTTTCTAGAAGATTCTTTATGATCTTATTCTTGAGATGAGTAAGTCTCCTCCTACCAAACCCAATCAATGTGCAGTGTCCACACTATCCATTACGGACTATAGATTAGGTTAGAGCATCAAGCTCAACCTTCATAAGTGGCCCTTTAGTACTATATTAAGATAAAGCAGTACTTGAGGGTTAACCATTGCCAACATCAATCATGAGTTGCTCTTCCTTCTGCATTGAGGTATCTGCAATAAGTTATTAAACAAACAACTCAATTGCATGCCAACTTCAACAATACTGAGTATAACAGAATAGTGGCGCACACATTATTTCAATAAAATCACATCTCTACTTCAAGTATACGCATCATTCGTACAATTGGCATGAAAAGTATACACTGTAAATTTGTCAATTTCACATACCATCACATTAGTGAAACATTATCATTTCTAATCAACTGGATCACCACTGGTCTAGTTTACTAAAGCCTATAATCTACAAAGCGCCTTTTACAGCTCAAGCTAAGGCAATCCACACAGTCACAAGGCTTTCGAGCCCAAGTACTAGAATCATCAAGCTACCCTCGTTGACTTTAGATAGTCGCCAAATGGTATTTCCACCATAATCAGTTCACATAAGCACAAAGTGTGAAGGGATACTTGTGCAAGGAAAAAAAATATTTTGTCAAGTTTAGAGAGAGAAAGCAGAGAGAGAGGCTCTGGAATTCCGACGAGCAAGTGAGCACAAATGGCGGCACGTGCTGTGGTGTGTGAGTTTTCCCTGCCACGTATCAGACGGGCGTGAAGGCGTGTCGGTCACATCTGACCATGTTCTTTACGTTTTTGTGATCCTCGTCTTCTCTAAATTCTTGTATGCCACTCTAATTGCCATTCTACCAAGATTTGATGTAAATGAGGGAGTTTGAGGATAGTGTGGCTGATTTGGGTGGGATGCGTGATCTTGCATTCCAAGATCTTATCCATACCTCATCTGGTGGCTCTTCTTGCTTCTTGGACGTCTCTCTTTGTGGTGGCTATAGTAGTGGAGCTAGTGTTGCTATTCTCTCTCCTACTCGGGTTCTCCTCTTGGTTCTTGCATTGTCCTCTCACATGGGAGCATTTTCTTGGTTAAGATTCTCACTCTTGCTCCTAGATTTGCTCTTGGTACTTGCCAATTGCTGCATTGGTTGGATTTTCATGCTTGGATTGCGTTTTCCTTCAGAGCCACTGCTAGGCTCTATTTTGGGATGAGCGGGGGAACACCCATTCTCCTCTTTTCTGTTTGGGTTAATTTGACTTGTGCTTCTTGGCTTTGTTTTAGTTGAACTTGTTGGGATCATACTTGTTGATTGTATCGATTTCGTGATTGTTTTGGAGCTTCACGGCATTGCTCTGTATTCTACAAAGCATAGGGTTTTCTTTTATGGCTGTGGAAGCTTGTTAGAGTTTCTAAACTTGGTTGATTTCTTGGTTTCTTATTAGTTGTTATCTTGTTAAAGATTTTGATTGCTATTTCTTGATTGCTTGCTTCTCTTGGATTTTTGGTGTGTTTGGTGGTGGGTTGCAGTTGACTGCTGCTGGTGGTGGTAGCTACGTGGTGGTTTGTGGTTGATTTGGTGGTGGTTGTGCTGGTTTTGGTGGTGGGATTAGAGGTGGTCATTGGTGATGGGGTGGTCGTTGTTTGGGTGGTGGTGGCTAGGTTGTGGTTGTTTCGGTGGGGGATGTTTTTTTTGCTTGAGTGGTGGCGCGTGGTGGGCTCTGGTGGTGGCGCGTGGTTATTGGGGAGGTGGTTCTTACAAGTGTTGGTGGTGGGTGTTGAGGTTGTTACAATGGGTTGTTGGGGTGTGTGCAAGGTTGTTAAAGATATTTTCTTGCGCCCCTATTTTGGTTTCTTATGCTCACATTTGATGGCCTCGGATACCGCTTGCTAGGATGATGAGATGTTTTCGGGATGGTTAGTTAATGATTTTTGGGATTAGAGCTCGTGAGAGTCTTTTGACTCTTTATGATTGTATTTGTGCCCCTTTAGTTGGCGCTCTCTCCTATGTTCCTCCCCAGACTATTAACGGGACTACTGTACAACAATATCTCGTAGTGATGTTGCCCCGGGGTTTGCAAAATGGAGCCGTTGTCTTAAGGGTAGTTTCATTGGTCGCTAGGCTACACTTTGTATTGCCATTGCCACTTCTTTTTGGGGGGTCGATGGGTCTTGAGTGTGTCATCCCCTCTAAGATGGGATATTTCTTTCAGTTTAGCTCTTTTGATTACGCTAACAAGGTTCTATGAGATGGTCCTTGGTACTTTAAGGGTCGTTACTTATCTCTTCATCATTGGTCCCCTGATGACATATCTTATCGGAATGTGCCTTCTACACTTCTAATTTGGATTTGGATTCATGGTCTTCATGCACCTTTATGGAGGGAAAATGCCCTCAGCTTGGTTGCCTGTGCTGTTGGAAATCCTCTTTATATGGACAAGCCGACTCTTCATGGGACTTATACTCAATATGCTTGGGTTTGGTGGAAATTAGTGCTCAAAAATTCCCACCTAGTAGTTCGGAAGTCGAATTTGATGGCCGTCGCATCCCAATCTCAATCAAGTGTGAAAGCTTGCTTGAAATTTGTATTACTTGCTGGACTTTTGTTCATTCTTGCCCCGATTCTGATCCTCCGCCTCCACTTGGTGTTGTTCTGAGGATAGTAGGTTGCCGGCGCAATCGCTGGCGTAAAGGACCAAAGGATGATGACTTGGTAGTAGGTGCTCCTAGTGATGGGCTGGGTGTGATTAAGATTAGGCCCGTGAATAAAAGGTCAGGGAATGGTCAAGGCCCATTAAATGAGTCAACATCTCACATGGACAGCAATTTGATGCATCCTGAGCCCAATTGGGCCTCACATTGGCCATCTGGCCTAGCACAATGCATGTGTTAGGCCTCCTACCCAGCAACCGGTTAGAGGCGTGAGAACCCCAACCTTGTTGCCTCCTAAGCCCATTGCTCCAGCAGGGAGTGCGAGGGCCCAAGCCCACCCGGGTCCTTTCTTGTGCGGGGGGACGCCAGCCCCTGGCCCAAGTTGCCATCCCTCCTCTTTGTACGGATATTTCCTCTACATCTCATATTGTTGATGATGTTTCTGCTTCAGTCTCAATTCGAGGTTGTTTGGTTCCTTCGGGACTTTCGGGTTTTCGTATCTCTGCGGCTTCTCTTGCTTCAGTTACCATTGCTTTTACTTCCCTGTCGCGGCATATTGAGACTTTACACTGTATTCTGAACCACCCATTGGATCGGGTTATAGATTTTACTAATGTGGCGACCTCTTCGGAGGTTTCATCTTCTGCATCGATTGCTTGTTCTCAGTCCATCTTCCATGCTGCTTCTGTTGGTACTGTTGATCCAGGATGGACTACTGTCACTTCTTCCCCTCGTCGCTGGCACCTTGCTAAGCGTTAGATGAATAGAACAGCTTCCAAAGCTGTTGCTGCTACTGGGGGGTGATCTCCCCTTTCGTTTTCATTTTCATTTTATTTTTTTCTCTCTTTCTTTTTTTGTTTCCCGCTTATTTTTATTGTTTGTATGAGTTAATTTGATGTATCTTCTTTCCCCTTTCATTTGGCATTTTTTGCTTGTTTTAGCGCTTTTTGTCTGTTTTGTTGGTCCAGCCTGTCTCGCAGGCTTTAGACTTGTTGTGGGGTATGCCCCATGTACGTTTAGTACTTACTCTCTTTTTGGTAATAAAAAAAATAAAAACACTAACTTACCAAAAAAAAGTTCACATAAGCTAGAATTAAATATTGAACATTAGCGGAATCACAATAATCACAAAGATTATAGTCAAACAATATATTACATAAGCCCTTGGGTGTATAAAGCCCCCCACAAAGGAATGATTTCTGCCATATTCCTGAGCCATTCAACTTTTGTACATTTCATTTCTGAACAATAAACTTAGATTTCAAGGAAAGTTCGACGGTGTAGGTTTAAGAAGGGATCCCAAGATATGGTGGTCCTAATAAGCCTAACATCATTGTCAATATGGCAGCACTGACAAGCCTAACATCATTGTCATTAGTAAGATAGTTCTTATCAACATCGGATGCTTAACTAAAATCATAAAATCCCTTTAATAGAACAATGAGTCTATTACAACATAAACCATAATCTATAGTACTTTGCTTGTAACTCAATAGTTTAATTAGAGCACTCGAATGTTCATCATATGGATCATGGGTATATAAACTAGGTTGCTAATGGCTTATGTTATATTAGGACGAGTGTAATTCATTACAAACATTACGCTATCAAACACCTCATTGTAATTAGCATCGATACACAATCAATTTTGTACCTCTATGACTGAACACTGGAGTCATATAAAGTCTTATTTACCATGTCATCAAAATGACTGAACTCTTGAAGTAATTTTCTGCACATATTCAAGAGTAAAAACCTTTGATGTTCTAGGGATCTTTACACTAATGTCACATCAACTCTACCCGAGTCTTTTAAGTCAAAGCATGAAATTAAAAAGACTTTGTAGCATACACAACATTCAATACCCATGACAAAAATAAGTACATCATATAAATTATCTCACAGCCATTCTGGATTAGACTTAGAGTACACACATGTGCTAACAAATTCATGTGTGACCAACATTTTATCAAACTTTCGATGCATTCTTTAGGAGCTTGTTAAAACCATGATGGACATTTACAAGCTTATAAACGCTATATTCCATAATAGAAATCACAAATCCTTTCTAGTTTTCCGTGTAACATTCTTCCTTAAAGTCACCATTTAACAACATAGTTTTGATATTTATTTGCTGTGTTAGAGTTTAGATCATCTAAAATTGTTCTTGTAAGCTTTTTGATTTGAGATCACAAACGATGATAGAAGATGAAATCAACAACAAAAGTAAGAACACGAGATTTACGCGATTCAACCCTAAATGGCCTACATCTACGATCCCCCCTGTCACTAGAGAGGCCTACTTATATTATTATAGACCAATTATAAATTATAGACTATTTCACAATCAAGGTTACAAATACAGACTCTTTTATACATAAGCTTCTAAGAATGAAACCTAAAGAAAGATCGTTTGACCTTGCCATCAAAGGTTCATACCACCGCAGATCCTTTCATGGAAGGAAAAGAGAGGCACTGTAGAAACCCTAGGAGAGAACCCTAAAAAACTCATATGTTTTAGAGAAGAAAATGACCAGTTGTGTACAATGCCCAAAAAACTTCCCCATTTATAGCCAAGAAGTGATCAATGTGCAACTCTAGCCTAGCATGCTTATAGCTGTCCAATGCATTCAGAAATTATTAATATTATCTCTTTTAATATTATCTCTTTTTTCTATCCAAAAAAAAAAAAAAAAAATCTTATATACATAATGTAATTATGTACGACATGAGGACTTCATGGTGAAAATTGGCCACATTTTGAAAAAAAAATTCATCATGTAGGATACTTGGGTAATAAAATTTTCAAACCTTATTGAAATGTTGGGATTCCTAGGTGATAAATGCTCAAATTGAATTGGTATTTTCTTCAGTACGATTTTGTGAATAGACATCTATAAAAATTAGCCTTGAGACAATTTCTTTGGGAAAATATACGTATAGCTCAAAATGGATTACACATACAATCGAGACAAGTTCTAATTGTCCATATTGACTACCCTAATTGTATGTTTGTTGTTGAGTAGTTTTTGGATATCAAATGAACCTTACCCGAAGGTAATCTTAATGTGGCCGATTTCCCCTCTTATGCAATCTGTTTCAAAAGATGAAAAAGACGTTCAAGGGGTGACAATAAAAAGTCCTCAATGTCAAGGAAAAGAAATGACACGGAAAGCTTGGGGAAATTTTAAGGTTATGGTGCTTATGGATATGAGAGATCTTGGTCGCCATTATTCATTTGTCATGACAATTATGTGATGATTTTCTTTTCGCCTTCTTCACAAGCGGATACGGGCAGGGGTGTTTTGAGTTGTCCTTGGCACCGCTAATAGGGAAGAGTGTTAAGAGCTATATATTTGTGAGTGTGTTTCTAGCATTAGGGGGGTGCCACACTCAGATGCCACATGATTTTTAATTAGTTCGGATGTGGACATGGAGGGAATCCAAATGTGTGAAGGCTAAGAGTGAGGGTTGTGGCAGGGTGGATTCAAACAAATGAGGATGATGTTAGAGTGTGTATCCCATTGTAATCTCATACTTTATATCAATGTTGTGAAGAATGAATTGTATTATTCTGTCTGAATGAGAAATTAGAGTTACATGAGGGGGTTTATTTATATAGAGTCTATGTGGTGACAAAAGACAATGAATACCCTTCTAGTTGTGAAGGGCTTGATGGTGCAATACTAAATGATATAAAACCTAGAGAATCCTTCCTAATATAGCTATTCTCTAATATATGTCTTTTCATTTTTTCACTTCACTCTTTGATGCTATGCCGGTACCATTATGATGGTTATTCTATTGAGCAGTGGCTGGAAAATTTTACTTGGCAATGCTGATCAAAAATCAATCACAATTTCTGATGCTCATTGTATAACTTTAACTGCTTTATTTTAGTTGTGCTATCGCCGAGTTTTAACTGTAATTGATCTCTGGCCAGTCATGTTTGATGTCAACAACATTTAAAATTTATGCCTGTGAAGATGAGATATCTAATCTATTAATTTGATCAAGTCTTACCCCTTTTATTATGGACTTTAACTGAAATTAACATCTTTGTTTGGTGCATTTTAGACTCCAAGCACAATCTTTTGGGAACTTGCGTAGAATGCTTTTGTATCAAATGCCCTTTTCCTAGTTGTGGTCGGAAAGTCTCTATTTTCATTATCTTTTCATATTCATGGCTTATACAATGTTCATGAGACCGGTGATTATTTCAAGTTCAAAGCGAGAAATTAACACACCCGTTTGGTTTTCACTTTCTGCATTTGCAATTGCTGCGTTTCACTCATAGATTCTCTCAATTAAAGTTGGGAATTTGTACTAAGAATGAATACCGTGATCTGTAGGTGAATGCCGCGAATGAAAGAATGCTGGGTGGAGGTGGTGTGGATGGAGGTAATCATGTTCAGAGGCAATGTTCTTCATCCATTACCTGCGTCCTTTATCCTCTGATTGTTTCACAAATTTACACTTCTTGTTGTCCTTGTTACAGCTATACACAGAGCTGCTGGTCCAGCACTCAAAGCCGCCTGCTATGAAGTGCCAGAGGTTCGTCCTGGAGTTCGTTGTCCCACTGGAGAAGCGAGGATTACACCGTATGTATTTTGCTCCTGACTTGCACTTCCGTGGTCATGTTAATGAATGAATCCATGGAATCAAATTTAAGGTCCGTCCTTAACAAATTATGAGAGAGCCGTTACCTCCTTGATGCATACATAATGTATTTTATTTGTTAAATCAAATATAAATTCACCTGTATGTTAAAACTATCAAATGGGTGTTAATATTAATGATTCTATGACCATTACTTCAAGTGATGGAGAAATGTATGCAAGTGGAAGAGAAATATATGGAAGTGATGGAGAAATTATTGAGAAAGGAATGGGGATGATGGACTGAATTTTTTTAAAGTCAAGGATTAATGGTTATCATATAAATGTTATTGAATTAATAATGCCTAAACACGCTGTTTTGGTATAAAAAAAAAAAAAAAAATCCCTCTACGTAGCACTTGATCTAACGAGCTAACAGAAATCATCATAAAGTATGACATTGCAAATTTTTTGCAAAAGTAAAATGATTTCCTACAAAAAAAATATGAGGAGATTTTATGGGACCGCACAAAAAAGTAAGATATGTTATAAAACTAGGGACATAATACACTCAACATAACGAAAATAAAAATACAAACTCAAATATAGTTAGAGAGAAATAACAAGTATTTTATTCTAGAACTCAAGAATGTAAATAATATAATAACTTCTCAATATTCTTCTTCACTTTTCTCCACTTTTTCTTTCTCACCAAAACACACATATATACCCATGTAGAAAATAAAACAAACGCAAAGACAATAATTGGAATAATCAACGCTTTTATTTCAAGTTGGACGATTAACCAAGAAAAAGGCAATATTTAAATAATAAACCTAAGAATACCTAAAGCTAGTGGCGGATCTAGAAAAAATACTTACTAGAGGCACATATTATAACATATAGATCTTACAAAAACTAATACTATTAAATATTAGGAAAATATATAAAGGTACATAACTACAATCAATAAAGAGAAAAAAAAATATTTGTTCACAACTGTCCTCTACGAGTTCTCATATTTTGAAAATGATGCATTATAGATTCATTGGTAATAGTTTCAAGGATTTGTTTTTCTATGGAACATACTCGACAATCATTCAAAAACTGATCACCCGTTCAATTCCACAAATTTGTCTTCACAAAGTTCATTGCCGAAAAACATCTTTCAACACTTGCAGTTGCCACAGGCAAAATCAGCACCAACTTCAAAAGATGATACACAAAAGGAAAAGAAAATCCTTCTTTGTCTCCACTAGTACTTTAGAAAGGTCACTGAGACCATTAAGATTATCATATCTGTCATCTGTGCGCACATCCTCGATATAGGTTTCAAGTTGGTTTTCAATTTCCAACACATCAGAGAAATCTTTAGGATAAAATTGAGCCAATCTCACCAACTTCGAGATATCAAAATTGTGAAATGAATCACTTGGACTCAAACAAGCCACACAAAGAAGCAACTCTGAATTTGCTTCATTGAAGCGATGATTAAGCTCTCCAAGTTGTTCATCCACAATAGCACAAAATAATTCAACTCGATAACGATGTAAATTCTTTTTACCAGTTTTGCGCCGTGTTGATCAGGATCAATATAGTCTTCTTACATATTCAACATTGAAATATCATATTTATCACAAAATGAAGATATCTTAATATAGATTCTCATCCATTGTCTCACAACATTTGCACTCGTCGCTTAGCTACTTTGACAAGTGTCATAGCATTCATGATATCTTGATCTTTTCTTTGTAAAGCCAATGACAATTCATGCGTGATTCCCAATATACCTTACATTAAATGCAAATGAAACACAAAGTTGAATGTTGATTAGACATCCCAATATACCACATGCTTGAGCTCGTTGCACTGAATCTTTAGCTTTGTCTCTAACGAATTCAAGCACATCAATTATAGAGGGATAAAACTTTGATAAATTCAGAAGTGTTTTGTAATGGGACTCCCACCGTGTATCCCTGGGCTTCTGAAGACCAAGCTCTTGATTTAATCCTGTCCCAGTTTGGATCTCACCATCTAGAACTTCTTGCATAATCTTCTCCAAATTGCGTTTTCGAACCATATCTCGACGCTTACAAGAGGCTCCAACAATATTTAACATAGTACTTATCATACTAACAAAATCTTGCGCATCAAGATTTGCTTTAGCAATAGCTACAAGTGCTAGTTGAAGTTGGTGAGCAAAATAATGAATATAATAAGTTGATTTATTCTAATTCAGAATCAAAGTTTTCAAACCCTTAAACTCGCCTCACTTATTGCTTGCTCCATCATAGCCTTAACCTCAAACCCTTGATAAGCTTATCCCATATTTAGCAAACAAAAAATTAATGGCATCGTTAAGAGCTTCATCATAAGTTTCCTAAACATGAACAAAACCAATAAAACTCTCTTTCACTATTCCCTTTTTATTTTATCAACATATCTCAAGACTACGGCCATTTGTTCTTTATTGGATACGTTACTAGATTCATAAACCAACAATGCAAACAAATCATTATCCATAACCTCCATGATTGCATTGATTATTTCTTCCGCAAAGCAATAAACAATGTCTTATTTGAATCCTTGGAGCAACCATATGATGATATCTTGGAGCACTTTGGAGCATGACTTTACCTCCAGCGTCATTTTGTTCACTAGTGTCCTTCAAAAATCCAAGAAAATTTCCTCTATTACCGGATTCTTCATACTCATCATGACCATGAAAAGCTAATATCTGGTGTAACAAAATTCTAGAAACATTGATTGAGGCATTAAGACGAATTCGGTATTCATTTTTTACAATATCTGAATGCTTATTTAGAGCAACTTGAATTGATTGATTTTGCTTCATTAAGTCATCGCATCTTTTTAAAGCATGATTGTAGCACTATTGACGTCACCCACATGAGTAGCCAATCTTTCAGTTTTATTACAACATGAAAACCTTTCAGTCAGAAATGCCTCACTCTCACCTTGTTTCCCAATTTGGTCTCTACACAAGTAGCAACACAAGCAATACGCTTTATCCTCTTTTATGCTAAACCAAGCTGGATTAAAATGCCGCAACTTTTTTCCAATAATTTTTTTAGGAAAATCATGTCCACAAGGCTAAGAAGGCCCTTTAAGCCCATATGCTCGCCTTATCTCATCTCTTTGATTAGGGTGATAATCCAAAATCTTTAGTCTATCTGCAGGGTCAGAAGGTAGGCTATCCAAATCAACTTTCTTTGGCATAGAAGAACAACTAGAGTCGTTTCGAGGTCCACTGTCACTATCTTGTGTAAATGGATATTTTCTTTTAAAAAGTCTCTTCATAATTTTATCTGCCACAATAATATATTTTCAATAATAATGAAATCTATACAATCAATAAATTTCATAAAGTATTATATAATTATAATTTATAGTTGGTTAACTCAATATCAAAGAATATGCATAAACACAACTTGGATAATAAATAATCAAATATAATAATAACTAGATGATAAAATCCGTAAATATTATATACAAAAACTCAATATCCAACCCTAAAACATAAATTTTCATATTAAGCTCATATCTTTCTATTTAATATAACAAAACCCTAAACTAATAGGAAAACTAAATACAACAAATTAAGAATTAAAATGCAAGTGAAAGAGTGAGTGAACACCTGTAATTGTAAGGAGAAAGAGTGAGTGGGGGACGGAAATATGATGGTGGGGTTCAGCGGGAGAGAAAGAGAGTATACTATGAAAGTGAGAGAAATTTTTAGGAAAAAAATGGTGGAGTGAGGAGAGAGAGTTTGGTTGGGGGAGGGAGGACCATGTAAAGCGCGGACGACAGCAAAAAGGAGGACAAACAAAAGAAAAAGAGAAAAGAAGAGGAGAGGTGGGGGCCAAAAAGAGGGCACTGGGCATTTAGGGGAGGGAGCACAGGCATCGCGGGCGGGGGAGGGGGTGGGGGCTCAAGTTAAAAAAATAAATTAGGGGTATATAATTTAGGATAAATTACAGAAAATTTTTCAACTTTTGCTTCAAAAATTGAAAAACCCCTCATAAATAAAATCACTCATTAAACCCCTTTACTTTAAAAAAATTATCACTTCCGCCAAATAACTTTTTTTTGACCATTTTACCCTTCAAAAAAATAGTCAAATATTTGATTTTATATTTGGGGAAAAATTATTTTTTTTATATTTATAAAAGTTATTATTTTAATTAATTATACAGTAGTGATATTATAATATTAATAAAAATATTATATGTTATCTTATAATGCTTTTTATGAAAATTTTAAAAATATTTTCATCTTCTAAGCTTATAATATCATTACTATAATTAATTAAAATAATT
This sequence comes from Simmondsia chinensis, assembly GCA_018398585.1. Taxonomy (NCBI): domain Eukaryota; kingdom Viridiplantae; phylum Streptophyta; class Magnoliopsida; order Caryophyllales; family Simmondsiaceae; genus Simmondsia; species Simmondsia chinensis. The sequence continues at coordinate 31,974,553 of JAGTTD010000008.1, read as the reverse complement.
ATATCTTTTACAAGCATATAAAATTGCCTTATTTTTATTGTGAAAAACATAAAATTTTTCTAATTTTTGCCTATTAATATAAAACTTCCTTCTAAAAATATAGTTAAACATTTAACCTCTTACTTTTGACAGGCAAAATGGTCAAAAAAAGTTGCATGGGAAGTTGAGTAATAAATTTTTATAAGTGAGGAGGTTTTTGTGAGTGGTATTATTTATGAGAAAGTTTTCTATTTCTGAAGCAAAAGTCAGTGAGGTTTTCTGTAATTTACTTTATAATTTATTTGGGCCCAATTTTTTTATATTTAACTATGGGCTCCCCCAGTGGTACAAGCCTAAATTCGCCCCTACCTAAATCCATAACCTACACTAGGAAAAATTGAAAGCTAGACAAAGCCATCAATGACACTTCATGGCCATGATGGCTGACTAAAAAGAGGAGGGAGGAGAAAAACAAATCTCACCTATCACACTAGTAAAAGCTACATACCACAAAATTAAATTGTTAGGAATATTCTATGTACAAATATACAAGATACCTAAGTACAAAAACTAATAAGTATATACATGTAAAATACAAAACTAGTACTTAATATTTAATACTTCCCCTCAAGTTGGAGCATGAAGGTTTATCATGTCCAACTTGCAAAGAATAACTAAATAGGAAGAGCTTGCCAAAGCTTTTATGAAGATGCTGGCAATTTGATTCGTAGATCGAACAAAACAAGTATTTGCAAGTAGCTTTTCTCAAACAAAATAACAGTTAATCTCGATATACTTCGTTCTTTCATGAAAACTTGGATTAGATGGTATATGAAGAGTTGCTTAATTGTCACAAAATAACATAGCAGGATCTTTAGTAGCAACTAATAAATCTGATAACAATCGTCTCAACCAAGCAATCTCACTCGTGGTGGTGGCCATAGAATGATATTCCACTTCGGCTGAAGAATGGGAAACGACAGTCTGTTTCTTATCGCTATGAAATTGGTGCCTCCCCTAAAAATACAACATAACTTTTAGTTGATCGTCTAGTGGTAGGACACCCGGCCCAATCAGCATCCCAAAAACCGCGAAGCTTTAAATCTCCATTAGAAGGCAAAAATATTCCTTGACCTGGAGTTCCTTTTAAATAACGAAGAACCCTTGTAACAGCTTCAAAGTGAGATTGACGAGGATCATGCATGAACTGACTTAAGATACAAATGACATAACAAATATCCGATCAAGTAATGGTGAGATAAATAATCTACCAACCAAATGCCTATACCGACCCGGGTCTACAAAAACATCACCTACTCCATCAACCAATCCATGATTTTGAACAATAGGAGTGGAAATTGGTTTAGCTCCTAACATTCATACTTCATTAAATATGTCCAACACGTACTTTCGTTGACTTAGCATGACCCTTTTTGATGATCGAGCCACTTCTATTCCAAAAAAATATTTTATGGCCCCTAAATCTTTAATTCCAAATGAAGTATTCAAAATCTCTTTCACTTTGCAAATATGTTCCTTTGTTATTACCGGTAATAATAACACCATCCACATTTATTAGAATCATCGTAAAAACTGTACCACGGAAATAGGTAAACAATGAGTAGTCTAATTTGGATTGATAAAAACCGATGTTGATTAACGTAGAGGTGAATTTCTGATTCCATTTACGAGATGATTGTTTTAAACCATAGAGAGATTTAAGAAGATGGCACACTTTGTGTTCATTTTTCCGTTGAAAGCCTAAAGGAAGTTTCATGTAAACTTCCTTGTCTAGATCCCCATGTAAAAATGCATTATTAACATCGAATTGGTGAATAATCCAACATCTAGCCGCAGCAACAACTAGGACACAATGAACGATGACTAACTTTGTAACAGGAGCAAAAGTATCATGATAATTTATACCTTCTACTTGAATATACCCCTTAGCCACCAATCGAGCCTTATAATGTTCCATCATCCATCAGACTTGTATTTCACCTTGTACACCCATTTGAATCGATGGCTTTCTTTCCATCTGGTAATCTCTCCAACGTCTATGTATTGTTTTGTTTTAAAGCTTGAATCTCTTTCTCCATAGCATCTCTCCAATGTTTGCACTGTATGGCCAGTTGAAAATTTTTTGGCTCATCAGAAGAAGTGATGGCATTTAAAACAATCATGTAAGCATTAGAAAATTGTGCGTTAGAAACAAAATTTGAAATGGGATAGTGAATACCCGAATTAGCTGATGGATCGGTGGTAAGGGGATGGGCTATAGACTACGGAAGATCACAAATATAATCTTGATATCTGACAGGCACAGAACGTATACAACCACTTCTTCTTGTCACAATCTCGAAAGCCGGCTCGGGACTAGACTCCCCTACCTCATTCGTACTCGGGCTGTCTAAATTTGTACCAACCAGCTTACTACTAGTCGGTTTTGCTGGACCGGCCGCTTTAGGCTACAGCAAATCGGCTGGTTTGGTTACTGCAAGCAGAACCAGTTCTGCAGGGGTCTATTCTTCGTCGTGTATAAAATCAGTCAGTATCTCTTTAACTGATTCATCAAAGTGATTTGTTTGATTCTCACTTTGTCATTAGAAGGGAAAAACTTCCTCATAAAACTGTACATCCCTAGACACGACAATTTTGTTATCGACAAGATTATAAATTTTATATCCCTTTTGCCATGGGGATACCCAATAAATATACCTGAAGAAGGTTGAGTTTCAAATTGATCACTAGTCTTAGTATAATAATAACATTGACAACCTCAAATGATCGTACATAGGCATTCTCCGCATCAAAATTTTATATGGACTCTTATTTTTCAGCAAAATAGAGGGAATAATGTTGATTAGATAAGCCGCCGTAAAGACACGCTCACCCTAAAATCACTTAGGTAGGCCGGCTTGAAGACGAAGTGCACGTGCTACCTCGAGTAAATGCTTGTGTTTACGTTAAACCACTTCGTTTTGTTGTGGTGTTCCGGTCAAAGATGTTTTTGTCTAAATCCCATGTTAAGCATAAAAGTCAAACAAGATCAGATCGGACCGGACCGGACCGAGGACCGAATAACACTAAAATGGCGGACCGTTGATCGGACCGACCCAATTATGGACCGAATTGAAAGAAATCTATTTTAATTTGTTGAACTCTGAAAATTATATTAACCATACACTCAATTAATTTAAGTATTCAAAATATTTTTTTACTCCATTCACATACAATATATATATTTTTATTAGAAGAATATTACCTAGAAAAAAAAAAAAAGATAGATCTGTTTTTTTGTTAGAAAATAAGATAGATCTAATATCATATGATATGTTCATACATAATCAGTAGTGCATGATGAGAAAATATAACATACATATCAGAAAATAAATATAAAACTTCAAACAAAACTAACAAACATTAGCAAAAAGGAAATACATCTTATCCATTACATAAATCATAAACGGTCATGACAAAAACCAATATCATAAATGGTTTCTCCTTAATTCTTCTCACAATTCGCTAGCTATATCCAACTCGAACAAACATAATTAAACATCAATAAAGTTATCTTGCAATGAAGTCACCTGTATATCTGTAAATGTGACAAACAAAACACAAAATTTCAATGACGTAAAGCCTAGAAGAAAATCAACTAAATATAAACTTCTTTGCTTCTTTGCTTTTTCCTTAATGCTGCAAAGAGTTAGCTAAATAGGGAAGAATCAATTAAAAAATTAAAATAAGAAAAATAATTTGAAAAGTCAAGAAGAGGGACGGCCATCATTATCATGAATAAGTCATTAATGTTAACTGAATATTTTTTTCCTTAATACTTTGCATTTAAATATTTTTAAAAAAATTATTATGATTCAAATTTAAATTATATTATTATTGTAAATATTTTATCGGTCTTCGGTCCGGTCCTTGGGTTTTTTGGTTTTGGACGGGACCAGACCGGACCCAAGACCGAATATCTATTAAAATATGGACCGTGGACCAGATCGAACTTCACTCGGCTTGGTCCGGTCCATGACCAAAACACCCAGTCCGGTCCGATTAATCGCTCCGGACCGATTTTTGTTCACCCCTACAATGGCCCATACTTGAACTCTTGCCCGTTATCACTTCTAACTTGTTTCACCTGAAAATCAAATTGAGCTCTAACCACACAACAAAAATCCATAAGAATCTTGTGAGTTTGGGATTTTTCTGTCATCAAAACACCCACGTACAGTGACTAAAATCATCAACTACTGTGAGAAAATAACGAGCTCTAGTCAATGACTCAATTCGATAGGGTCCCCAAATATCGCAATGTATAATCTCAAAACAAACATGAGTTCTTGTAATTGATAAAGGAAATGGTAAACGTGCCTGCTTGGCACGGTGACAAGCATTACAAACAAAATCTGTTTTCTCAACATCTAAATGCGGAAAAACAAGTAATCTAGAAAATAGAACGTGGCCTAAGCAATAGTGACACAAAGCAGTCTTCCTTTTATGCTGAGCTGAGAAAGTGGCGGAAGGCACTGATTGCGTCATTAAGATGATAGCCCATCCCTTTGCCTACTAACTCCAATCAACTTCCTCGAGCGAAGGCCCCTAAATTTAACAAAATTAAGGATTAAAGGTTAACCCACAATTCCCATTTTTGGTTAATTTACTCATGGACATTAGATTATAGTGAAAACCACGCATGTATAGAACATTATTTAGGACAAAGTCCTTTGAGATTTGCACTTTTCTCACATGAGTGACAAACAACTTTGACCCATTGGGCAACCTTTACAGTTCCAACTGACTTATTCACAAAAACACCGTACACAACACTCAAACGAAGAAACCATATGATCTGAGGCACCTACATCAATAATCCAATTGAATGATGAATATTTAATCTCACCTGTGAGATTTATACTAGGAGACCCAGTACTAGGACCATGTAAGGAAATGAGTTGCTGATACTAATATGTGGTGAGGCCCGCTATTGGACTGTCAACAGCTGAGCTTTCGGTCAGTTGGGTGGCTGCGGTTGCAGCCACTTCTTGTCTACCTTCGCTTGAATTCTTCACTCTCCAATGGGGAGGATAATCTATCAACTCGAAACAACGTTCTTTGGTATGCCCCTATTTCTTACAATGTGTACATGTGAAACGATTATTGTGACGAGGAGGGTTGCTCGATGTGGGCACCACATCACCAACCGCAGCCGTGCTTGGTACTTTGGCTGCCAAAGCCGCAGCTTCCTGGGCCACATTAGTCCCGTCTACTACAAGTTGTTGTTTCTCCTCCTGACATAAAATGGAATATGCATTCTCAGCTAAAGTTAAAGGCTTGATATTCATCAATTGGGACCTAGCAGTAGAAAATGACACATCCAAGCCCATAAGAAAATCAGGTAGGTGCTCCATATCACGCATGGCCGCAAAAAGCTTGGCCTGACCACAAGTACAAGGTGGAATTGCAACTAGATTATAAAGCTCATCCCACAAAGATCTCAGCTGGTAAAATAATCAAAAATTGACATATTGGCCTGTTTTAATTGTGAAATCTCACGCTTAATTTCATAAACGCGGGGAACATTGTCTTGTGAAAAACATTCGTTCAAATCCAACCAAATATCCCAGGAGGTTTCAACGTACGCAATACCGGAGTTAATTTCATTTAAAACCGAATTTGTAAGCCTAGAAGAGACCATTTATTGACAGGCACTCCAATTTTCAAAATCCGGAGAATCTTCATCAGGTTTAACAATATTTCGATCCAAAAATCCAATTTTATGCTTTGCTTTAAACACTCTATAAATTGCAGGTTTCCACACTGGAAAGTTAGGCTCGGTTAAAACATCTTTAACAAACATAAGCCCTGGATGATTCGAAGGGTGCAAATAATAAGGAGAATTAGGGACTAGAACTCCCCCTGAATTAGTAACTGGTGCCTCAATATGATTAGAGTTTTCTCCCGACATTGTGAAAGAAAGCAACAAAAATAACAAAAATTAAGAACAAGTAAATACGTAAGGGAAATCTCACAAAAGAAACCGAGAAGCACGTCTGCAGCAAGGATCGGGACTGGTGCTTTGAGGCTCGGTTGTAGCAAAAAGATGGGATTGTAGGATCAAGGCCGCTCTAATACCATATAGGAAATAAAACAAAGGCAAACACAATAATTTGAATAATCAACACTTTTATTTCAAATTGGATGATTAACCAAGAGAAAGACAACAATTAAATAATAAACATAAGAATACCTAAAACCACAACCTACACTAGGAAAAATTGAAAGCTAGACAAAGCCGTTAATGGCACTTCATGGCCATGATGCCCGGCTACAAAGAGGAGGGAGGAGAAGAACAAATCTCACCTACCACACTAGTAAAAGTGTTAGGATCCAAATTGTGAAGAATTGTAAAATGTAAGGCATATAGTAGTTCTACGCGATAGTTATAGAATTAGTTAGGTTGTTACAGATTGTTGCAATCTTGTATAAAAAGCTAAGTCTTGATTGTAAAGGGATACATGAAAAATAATACTTCCTTCTCTCTTCTCTACTTCTCTTCTTCACTTCTTCTTCTCCAATCCAATCTAAAACCCTATCCTTTTTTATTGAACCTATCATTTTGGTATCAGAGCTGGTTCGAACCTCGGGCCATTGATCTTGAATGGGCAGAACTAAGAAACAAAATAACATGACAGATTATCAGCAACTAAAAAGTTCTTTGAAGGAGATAATTGTATCTTCCATGGAGACAATTAAGGAATCCCTCTTGACAACAATCAATGATACCTTCCAGAATTTTACTGCTTAGCATGATCAAGAGTTGAATGGTTTGCGTGTGTTCATGGTTGGTGTGAGTCTGCAACAGACGCAATTGGCATCTCAAGTTCAGAATCAGCAACAACAGCATGGTCAGGGATCCATGAGTAATGATGGTTCATCACACCATTACTTTTCTCCTAGACTTACAAAGCTAGTCTTCCCTAAGTTCAATGGGGAGAACATTAGAGGTTGGTTGTATAAATGTGACCAATACTTTGCATTAGATCGAACTGAGGAGGACAGAAAAGTGCAGATAGCATCGGTGCACTTGGATGGTGAAGCCTTGCAGTGGCATCAATCCTTGATGAAATCTAGACCTAAAGATAATTGGCCCACTTGGGAAGAGTATACAAGGGAAGCAATATCTCAATTTGATGCAGCATTCTTTGATGATCCTTTAAGCGAATTGAAGGCATAATTGCTGACACATAGTGTGAAGGAATACAAGAAGGACTTTGATGCATTCCTGACAAGAGTATCCCTCACAAAATCTCAAAAACTTAGTTTCTTCTTGGGAGGCTTACAACCCAAGATAGCAGTAAAAGTTAGAATTTTCGCACCCACTACATTAGCCCATGCAAGATCGCAGGAATTTGCCATGAGTTTGTCCAAGAGAAGCCTAACCTTTCTGTCAAACAATTACCCCTTCTGCCCAATCCCAAACTACATTCTGTTGCACCTCCTAACAAACTCAATGTCATAACTCCTTCTACCTTACAAAATCCCCACCCTCAGTCACAAAATACCTCCAGAGCTGGCCCTTCCAATTCATATTCTCGAAAATATAAGCATTTGACACAAGCAGAGATGGAAGAGAAAAGAGCTAAGAGCCTGTGTTTTTGGTGTGATGCAAGATACACACCTGGTCATAATTGTAGAAGGGCTAAGGCTTATCGTCTTGAGGTAGTGGAGGAGGTATAAGAAGAAGAGAACAGCCTTGAAGAAGGAGAGATTGAGGACAATGACAGTTTAGAATCTGCTGAGGACTCATTTCACATCTCTGTACACGCTTTAATGGGGATGCAATCTTACCAAACCTTGAGGGTTATAGGCACAACAAAGAGAAGACCCATTCACATCTTGATCGATACCGGAAGTACTCATAACTTCCTAGACCCTTCAGTAGCCAAGCAATTGAATTGGAAGGTCACACAAACCACCCCCTTGCCAGTATCAGTTGCTGATGGTACTCAAGTGGATAGCTCAGCAGTATGTCAAGAGTTTAGATGGAGTCTGCAGGGAGTTGAATTCATATCTGATGTGAGATTACTGTCATTAGGGGGCTGTGAAATGGTGTTGGGTGTGCGATGGTTGAGATCTTTGGGTAGAGTAGTTTTCGATTTTGAGCAATTAACAATGGAATTTTCATATAAAGGGCAGTGGGTTACATTGAAAGGAGCAACTACTGCTGCTGTGAGTTTGATGGAAGAAGGAAAAATGTAGAAATTGCTTAGGAAGGTATCATCACCTCAACTATGTTCTTTGCATTTTTTAGCATTACAAGTAATTCCTTGTGCTTCAACAACATTAAACGGTGATGCTGCTCACTATGCCGTAGATGGTAATTCCCACACTCTTGAACCCCAACTAGAAGACTTAATATCAAAATTTTAAGATTTGTTTGATGAACCTAAAGAACTGCCTCCTCATAGATCACATGATCACCAAATTCATTTGAAAGAAAATACATCCCCCACCAATGTTAGGCCCTATCGTTATCCTTCATTACATAAAAATGCAATAGAAAAAATGATATCTGAATTGCTTTCGCTAGGATTCATTCAACATAGCACAAGCCCTTTTTCCTCCACCATCGTCTTGGTCAATAAAAAAGATGGTTCCTTTAGAATGTGTGTGGATTATTGAGAATTGAATAAACACACCATTAAAGACAAATTTTCCATACCAATAATTGAAGAGCTTTTAGATGAACTACGTGGAGCTCATTATTTTTCCAAAATAGATCTTAGATTAGGATACCACTAAATACGAATGCACCCAAAAGACATCCCAAAAACAGCCTTTCGAACCCATGAAGTCACTACGAATTCTTGGTTATGCCATTTGGGCTAACCAATGCTCCTTCCACCTTCCAAAGCCTTATGAACCATATTTTTAGACACTTCTTGAGGAAGTACATAATAGTTTTCTTCGATGACATCCTCATCTATAGCCCAACGTGGGAAGACCATCTAAAGCATCCGATAAGCACACTAACTGTCCTTAGGGAAAATCACTTGTATGCTAAAAGAAGCAAATGCAGTTTTGGGGAAAGATAGATTGAATACTTGGGGCATTTGATCACATGGGATGCCATGTCTACTGACCCAAAAAAGATTACAGTCATGGTGCAATGGCCTCAACCGAAAACTGTGAAACAATTATGGGGATTCTTGGGTTTAACGGGATATTACAGGAGGTTCATTAAGCATTACAGTTTAATCACAGCCTCTCTTTGCTTTACTCGAGAAAGATGCTTTCCATTGGGAAGAAAAGGCAGCAGTAGCCTTTGAAAGACTGAAGGCAGCTATATCATCAGCACCAGTTTTGGTGCTACCAAATTTTACAAAAGACTTTGTGGTGGAGACAGATGCTTCCGGGACAGGAATTGGTGCAGTCCTTATGCAAATAGGACATCCTATTGCATTTATCATCAGAGGTCTGTCACCAAGGCATCAAACTTTGTCAGTTTATGAAAAAGAGCTGTACGCAGTAGTATTTGCTGTGGAAAAATGGAGGCCTTACCTGATTGGGGCTCACTTTACAATTGTGACTGATCATCATAGCCTGAAATACCTCTTAGAGTAGAGGATTACTACTCCCACACAATGTAAATTGTTACCCAGGTTGTTTGGATACAATTACAACGTTTGTTACAGAAAGGGAAAGGAGAATGCAGTTGCTGATGCCTTATCTCGTGTGACAAGCACTCAGCTGATGGCATTCTTTTTGTCTACCATTTCCACTGATGTACTGGAACAAATCCACAGCAGTGTATTGCAAGATGAAAACCTGCAAAAGCTGGTATCTGAACTAAAACAAGACCCGACTAAGCATCATCGCTATGCAATTGTCCAAGGTCATTTGTAGAGGAAGGGAGGGCTAGTTGTTGGGAATAATTAGCAACTCAGGGAAACATTAATCACAAGCCTGCATAGCTTAGCTGAGGGTGGACATTCGGGGGTTAGAGTCACCCAAAAGAAGTTGGCTAGCTCTTTCTATTGGAAAGGGATGAAGAAGCTTGTAAGAAATTGCATAAGATCTTGTGATACTTGCCAGAGGTATAAATATGAAACCGTGGCAGCCCTGGACTTCTACAACCTTTACTAATTCCAAATAGGATTTGGGAAGATGTCTCTATGGATTTCATTGATGCCTTACCTTCTTCAAATGGGAAAACTATTGTGTATGTTGTGGTAGATCGCTTATCCAAGTATGCACATTTCATGCCTTTCTCTCACCCATACTCAGCCACTTCAGTAGCTCAGAGTTACGTAGACCATGTGTATATAAACTACATGGAATTCCTAAGTCAATTGTGAGTGATACAGATGCAGTGTTCATCAACATTTTTTTGAAGGAATTATTTGGGTTGCTCAAGGTGAAATTACAGCCATCTACATCACATCACCCCCAAACTGATGGTTAGACAGAAGTTGTAAATCGATGCCTCGAAGGATATTTGCGTTGTATGTGCGGGGACAGACCACAAGAGTGGGTCAGATGGCTGCCTTTGGCTGAATATTGATATAACACCAATTATCACACAGCCATTAACATGACACCATTTCAAGCTATGTATGGCATAGAACCTCGAGCTCATGTGCCTTATGTGGCAGGGGATTCAGGTGTGGCTGAGGTAGATAATGTTTTAAAGGGCAGAGAAGCAGCAATGCGTTTACTAAAGTATCACCTAACAAGGGCTCAACAGAGAATGAAAATGCAGCATGATAGACATCACTCTGAAAGAGAATTTGAGGTGGGTGACTGGGTCTATTTGAGGCTCAAACCATACATGCAGCAGTCTGTGGTCAGGTGGGGAAACCAGAAATTATCACCCAAGTATTTTGGATCTTTCAAGGTCTTAGCTAGAGTGGGGAAGGTAGCCTATACCCTGGACTTGCCTGCCAATGACAAAATCCACAATAACTTCCATGTCTCGCTGTTGAAAAGAAGAGTGGGCAATGATCAGATAGTGCAGCAGCACTGCCCATATTTCATCTCCAATGCAAAATGGAGGTGGGAGCCAATGGCTATTCTTAGTAGAAGACCGGTTAAGCGAGGAAATGCTGCTACTACGTAGGTACTGGTACATCGGGCCAATTCTTTCCCGAAAGATGCTGCATGGGAAGATTATGATGATATATGCTTGAGATTTCCGACCCTTGTGGACAAGGGTATTCTTTAAGGGGAGGGGAATTGTTAGGATCCAAATTGTGAAGAATTGTAAAATGTAAGGCATATGGTAGTTATATGTGGTAGTTATAGAATTAGTTAGGTTGTTACAGATTATTGCAATCTTGTATAAAAAGCTAAGTCTTGATTGTAAAGGGATACATGAAAAATAATACTTCTTTCTCTCTTCTCTACTTCTCTTCTTCACTTCTTCTTCTCCAATCCAATCTAAACCCCTATCCTTTTCTATTGAACCTATCAAAAAGCTACCTACTACAAAATTAAATTGCTAAGAATATTCTATGTACAAATACTCAAGATAGCTAAATATAGATACTAATAAGTATATACATGTAAAATACAAAACTAATACTTAATATTTAATATGCCTAAAGTGAGATCATCACAGGTCATCACTTTCTCATGGCATTTAGACACGCAAGTAATTATGTAACCTACATACAAAATTGACTATAAATATACGTATACATATATGGTATATATGTGTGTATGTATATATATACATAAATATTTTTTACATAATTTTTAATTTTTTAAAATATTTAATAAAATTCTATATTAATTATAAAAATTATACCCAAAAAATATTTAATATTTATAAGGTGGTTTTATTAAAATTACCCAAATAACAACTAAAAAAAATAAAGGAGATGAAAAAGCGGAGGTAGTGGTCGTTCTTGGTGAGTCTAGAAGTGTGGCACTCCGGAATGACAACGAAACAATGAGCATCAACTCCATACGCCACAGACTCTTCTCCTTTGCTTCCCTTCGCACTCGATCCTTTCCGCCTCTTCCTCGCCGGATAATCCCAAACTTCCGACCGCTTTCGTCCTCCAACGACGTCGTTTTCGCCGGAATCCCTGCCAAGAGTCCCAGCGTATTGAGCTTGATCGGCGGCGGAAGGATCTCCGGAGTTAGGGTTTCGGCCATGTCGACAGCGGCGGGGGAGAGTGGTGTTGTGGAGTTCGCGTTGGGGGCGACAAGTAGTATGAAGATTCAGAAGGGAGACATCACTCAGTGGTTCGTTGATGGCTCCTCCGACGCCATTGTCAGTCTCTCTCTCTCTCTCTCTCTCTCTCTCTCTCTCTCTCTCTCTCTCGCTGTCTATGTAGTATTGTTTCTATGCAGTGTGCTTTTTTGAGTGCTTTCGGGAAGTCTCTTTTGGTTTACTGAACTGAATATCTGTCTGTTGAAATTACGACGTATTGTTGTTAGAAATTGTATTTTCAAAACTCTTGTTGTATAAGAATCCCAAAATTTAGGATGGAACCCTACTTAGTCTTATTTCTGAACTTCGTATGTGATGCAGCGCGTGATAGGGCAATAGGGGGTACGGGGAGGTTCAACGGTCTTCTCTTTGTATTTTATTAAGAACGGTAATAAAATAAACAAAGAGGGGTAGAATTAGCTCGCTCACAACTCAAGGAGTCTAAATTCTCCAGGATAGAAATATCAATTTAATCAAATTCAAGTCTTTTTAAAAATCCTAGAACTGTCCCTATTTATAGAGGATAGTTTACAATTTAAATTTTAAATCTAAATCTAAATCTAAATAATGAAAGAGATAATTCAAAGATAAAGGATAAATCTAAAATAAAGGAAAGAATAATTATTAAAACGGAAAGAAATCAAAACCATCCTTGAATCACGCACATAAATCACACATAGCCTTCAACTGTGTTTGACCCTTGGTGGCGCCAAGTCATGGTAACACCAACTACTGGTGGCGCTAAAAATTTGCCTTCTCTGCTTCTCGTGTTCTCCTGCCTCCCCAAGCTGCCATTGGACCGGTGCCGCCAACCCGAAGCCTTGAAGCCAAGCAATTCGCTATTCGTGGACACACGGTAGCTTTGTCTGGTCTAGCTAACCCAGTTTCGCTTCCAACCTTGGCTCCACCACACAGGTGACGCCAAGCACCCCTAAACCTAGGTGAAGCCAAGCTGCCTTGTCGCCAGTCAATGGTGGCGCCAAGTTGCTGTTTTCCTCTATTGGCTTCGCATTTCCCTTCCTCCAATGGTCCCGCCAAGCATAAGGTAGAGTACTCCCTTTAAGCCTATGCCAACACGGCTTCCATCTCCTCTTGAACTTGCCCCGCCTAGGACCCGACCATGGAGACGTTGACCCGATAGTGTTGACCCGCCATTGATGGATTACCCGCTACATCAATATGTTCCAACTCCTATAGATTGAGCCTAAAGAGCCAGTAAAATTTAACAAATCTCATGCATAAAATAAAGATAAGGTATCATTCAATAATTGAGTTTTGAGCATTTACACATATATGCACCCTAGAGTTTCAAAAATTTTATCCCTCATCTGCTATGAAGTTTAAAACTTTTATCAATTAAGTTTTGTTTTTTCCATAATTCATGGATTTTCCTTGGCAAATATCGGCGTGGAAGATGTTTAAATAACATGTAGGTATATCATGTCAAAATTTGATTTTTTTCTAAAACAAATGTTGACATGAATATGACATATGATTGTGACAATGTATATGTGTATTTTATTAGAATTTGCTGAATGTTTAGCAAGTTCATTAAATTTTCGTTAAAACCACTAACATATCTTATATACATATCTTATACGAGATTAATCTTCTAATGAAGTTTCATGGTTTACGTAAGAAGGTGGACGTTCAAACGTTATTCTCCACAGCTAAGATTGCGATTCTCTACTAAGATTGCGATTCTCTTATGGGAGAAGATTGTTTTTTTAGCATCGCTCTGGACAAGAGCTTTGGCGACTTTGGTGACATAGCCTTAGTTGATTTGCAAAGGACTGGAGGGCTTTATGTTGTTAGTTTATGGTTTTTATTGTTGCATTTGTAATTTTGAGACATCTTGTCCTTAACTCTTTTTACATTCTTTCTCTTTTAATATTATCTCTTTTTTCTATCCAAAAAAAAAAAAAAAATCTTATATACATAATGTAATTATGTACGACATGAGGACTTCATGGTGAAAATTGGCCACATTTTGAAAAAAAAAATTCATCATGTAGGATACTTGGGTAATAAAATTTTCAAACCTTATTGAAATGTTGGGATTCCTAGGTGATAAATGCTCAAATTGAATTGGTATTTTCTTCAGTACGATTTTGTGAATAGACATCTATAAAAATTAGCCTTGAGACAATTTCTTTGGGAAAATATACGTATAGCTCAAAATGGATTACACATACAATCGAGACAAGTTCTAATTGTCCATATTGACTACCCTAATTGTATGTTTGTTGTTGAGTAGTTTTTGGATATCAAATGAACCTTACCCGAAGGTAATCTTAATGTGGCCGATTTCCCCTCTTATGCAATCTGTTTCAAAAGATGAAAAAGACGTTCAAGGGGTGACAATAAAAAGTCCTCAATGTCAAGGAAAAGAAATGACACGGAAAGCTTGGGGAAATTTTAAGGTTATGGTGCTTATGGATATGAGAGATCTTGGTCGCCATTATTCATTTGTCATGACAATTATGTGATGATTTTCTTTTCGCCTTCTTCACAAGCGGATATGGGCAGGGGTGTTTTGAGTTGTCCTTGGCACCGCTAATAGGGAAGAGTGTTAAGAGCGATATATTTGTGAGTGTGTTTCTAGCATTAGGGGGGTGCCACACTCAGATGCCACATGATTTTTAATTAGTTCGGATGTGGACATGGAGGGAATCCAAATGTGTGAAGGCTAAGAGTGAGGGTTGTGGCAGGGTGGATTCAAACAAATGAGGATGATGTTAGAGTGTGTATCCCATTGTAATCTCATACTTTATATCAATGTTGTGAAGAATGAATTGTATTATTCTGTCTGAATGAGAAATTAGAGTTACATGAGGGGGTTTATTTATATAGAGAGTCTATGTGGTGACAAAAGACAATGAATACCCTTCTAGTTGTGAAGGGCTTGATGGTGCAATACTAAATGATATAAAACCTAGAGAATCCTTCCTAATACAGCTATTCTCTAATATATGTCTTTTCATTTTTTCACTTCACTCTTTGATGCTATGCCGGTACCATTATGATGGTTATTCTATTGAGCAGTGGCTGGAAAATTTTACTTGGCAATGCTGATCAAAAATCAATCACAATTTCTGATGCTCATTTTATAACTTTAACTGCTTTATTTTAGTTGTGCTATCGCCGAGTTTTAACTGTAATTGATCTCTGGCCAGTCATGTTTGATGTCAACAACATTTAAAATTTATGCTTGTGAAGATGAGATATCTAATCTATTAATTTGATCAAGTCTTACCCCTTTTATTATGGACTTTAACTGAAATTAACATCTTTGTTTGGTGCATTTTAGACTCCAAGCACAATCTTTTGGGAACTTGCGTAGAATGCTTTTGTATCAAATGCCCTTTTCCTAGTTGTGGTCGGAAAGTCTCTATTTTCATTATCTTTTCATATTCATGGCTTATACAATGTTCATGAGACCGGCGATTATTTCAAGTTCAAAGCGAGAAATTAACACACCCGTTTGGTTTTCACTTTCTGCATTTGCAATTGCTGCGTTTCACTCATAGATTCTCTCAATTAAAGTTGGGAATTTGTACTAAGAATGAATACTGTGATCTGTAGGTGAATGCCGCGAATGAAAGAATGCTGGGTGGAGGTGGTGTGGATGGAGGTAATCATGTTCAGAGGCAATGTTCTTCATCCATTACCTGCGCCCTTTATCCTCTGATTGTTTCACAAATTTACACTTCTTGTTGTCCTTGTTACAGCTATACACAGAGCTGCTGGTCCAGCACTCAAAGCCGCCTGCTATGAAGTGCCAGAGGTTCGTCCTGGAGTTCGTTGTCCCACTGGAGAAGCGAGGATTACACCGTATGTATTTTGCTCCTGACTTGCACTTCCGTGGTCATGTTAATGAATGAATCCATGGAATCAAATTTAAGGTCCGTCCTTAACAAATTATGAGATAGCCGTTACATAAAGGTACTTTTTTGACGGCCTCCTTGATGCATACATAATGTATTTTATTTGTTAAATCAAATATAAATTCACCTGTATGTTAAAACTATCAAATGGGTGTTAATATTAATGATTCTATGACCATTACTTCAAAATTTTGTACAAATTTTAGGCTTAATAGCAACCTATGTTCCTTTAAGGAAAAAAACCAATGCGACCACTGTGACTTGCTATGTGTAGGGATGTATATGGGCCAAGACAAGCCCGAGGCTCGGCTTGGCTCTCCAATTTTGAAAACTTCCAGCTCGAGTTAAGCTCAAAATAGGCTCAGGCTCTGTTCTTGCTTGATTGAACTCGAAAGCAACTCAACAAGCTCCTGATTACGCTTGTCTTATTTAGGCTCAATTAAGCTAGACCTAGGCTCGTTGGGCTCGAGGTTAGCTCATTTAGGCTCAAGCTTAGCTCATTCAAGCTCAAGCTTAACTCAATTGGGCACATTTAAACTAATAAATTACATCTATTATGGTATGGTCATTGAGTCTCGCTTGGGCTTGGTTTGGCATGCTAAATGAGTCGGCTCGGCTCGGCTCGGGTTGGCTTGGCTTGGATCAGCTCCAGCTCGAAACAGGATGAACCTTTCAAACTTTATGACGAACTTTTGTCATATACACCCCTAGCTATGTGACATCTTGGTTGTCACCTACCTCCATGACACTGCTATCACAACCATGAACTACAATTTGATTCCATGGACTAATCCTGTACATTTGCTTGATCATGTATTCCTTTTTTCTTTTGACTAACAAGAAAAGCCCCAAGGGCATTGATCATGTATTCCCATGTGGCAAAATTCACAGTGGTTTCAATTTGCCCGCTTCTCATGTAATCCACACTGTTGGACCCATATATGATGTTGATGCCAATCCTGCGGCTTCTTTGAAGAATGCATATGGGTACGTACCGCGCCCTTAGATCGTTATGTTATCCCCAAGTTCAGTTTTCCCAGTAATTTCAGAACATGGGAAGTCTTTGGTTTGATTGCTCATTCGCTTGATGTCTACTTTTTTTCCCCCACTTGAACTGGTTCCAGGAACAGTTTGCGTGTTGCCAAAGAGAACAACATTCAATTCATAGCCTTCCCTGCTCTATCTTGTGGTGTTTACAGGTAATTTGCCTACTTTTGAGCATTGCGATGCGCTTATTCTGTTGTCAAATTTATGGTTCTGCTTGTGGGAGAGGAGTGACCAAGTATTTTGGGAACCTTGATTATAAGGATAACAATGTCCCATATGCATCTCTCTAAAATCATCATCATCATTTCAGCATGCCACCGATTCTTGAATGTTCGTTGGCTTGTTGAGAGTGTTCAAATTTTCTGGCTGTGGAAATATCTTAAAATACGATGGAAAAACTTGTGTATATTGTATAGCTAGCAACTGTTAGATCTCCATCTCAAATGAGAAAATATTTATTGATTAAAATCAATTTGTTGGGGCTTTGAAACCACCTGTTAGGATGACCCATAACATACTGAAATCCTAAATCAAAATAACAACCACACGCAAAAGGGAATTGGGGAGAATAATCAAGAACACGGCAATTTACATGGTTCAACCTAAACCTACATCTAAGCAGGGGAGCATAATAAATCTACTATAATGTTGAAAGTTTGCATGAGATTCTTAACTCTTAATCTTCTCAACCCTAATAGTAACATACACAGCCCTTACGTATAAATAGAGTCACCACACTAAAAAACCCTAGTGTGTCATGGACCTAAATAGGATTGGCCCAATTTTGGACCTTATAAATAAGATCAAATATAACCAGACTCCACGCATAACCCAACAAATTTGTTATCTAGAATATTTATTTCTATTTTGAACGTTCTTACCTGCAGATACCCTTATGATGAAGCTGCTACTGTAGCTATATCTACCGTTAAGGAGTTTGCCGGCGACTTCAAAGAGGTACTTCACCTAATTTTTTGGTGATCTAAGCATATTGCTTTCGAGTTTCAATTGCTTAATACCCATTGCTGTCGCCTTTATTCCTTATCGTGCTGTAATGATAGGGCAGTGAATTAATTAATGGGGATAAGGGGTACTGGAAAACAGCCTCTCTTCAGGTTAACACCTGAAGGGGGAAGGCTGCGTACATCCGCCCCCCCAGACCCTGCGTAGGCGGGAGCCCTTGAGGCACTGGGTATGTTCCTTCCTTTGCTTAAGGGGGGTAAGAGTAATGGGGAGTAAACCACTACTATAACTCTCTTAACTGTAAATGTTTTTACCCTTGCATCTTTACTCAATTGCCAAACAAGGTTAACTTATTTACTTTGCTTTACTATTACCCCTCTTAATTTGACATATTCAAATAAGGGTAGAATAATATTTTACTCTCCCTCTCTTTACCTCTCTTGACACCCCCCCCCCCCCCCCCCCCCCCCCCCCTCGTTACCATTTTTTGCCCCCTTTACTCAATTGCCAAATAAGGACTAAGTTGGCAATCCCTCTGTTTGGCAACTAGGGAGAGGGGGGTAAGGGTTGGCAATTTTTTTGAGGGGATAATGGAGAATGATGGGGAGTAAGCTTTATACCCCAATTGCCCTCAATTACCGCTGTCTTTTTAGACCCAAATTGGGGTGTAAAAGGGAGGGTAAAATTTTGAAATGCTTTGGATAAATTTGCCTTTGCTGTATGGTTTTGTTATTGTTATGGGCAAAATTGTTATTACGAGAGTAATGATGTGATTTGTAGTGAATAATGGCCACAAATTTTCACAAAGTTACTCTGATATTAATATTTTTGCTTTGACAATAACATTATCATAGTTATTGCAACTCTCATTATTTTTACGTCCTTACCTAATTGCTAAATAAGAGTAATATATTTACCCGTCATTATTAAACATACCAAATATAGATAGTATAATTGTTCATGTTATGCTAAATGAAATCTCATTTTATACTATTTGGGTACTAGGCCCGACAAAATATAACCTTTCCATAGTTGAGTACTATTCTAGATTGAGCTTAGAAGAGCCCAAATAAGGCGAGCTCAGCTCCAGTAGTTGGGTTCGAACTCAACCGCTCCGCGCCTGAGCATAGGATGAGTCAAGTTCGTGCTTGAAGCTTCTAAGCTCCGTAAGCTTCAAGCCCTATGACCTTCTAATTGGCTTTGTTTGGCTCAGCTTATATGCACCCCTAAATCATAATATTGACCAGCTGAACCAAACATTTTTGGGAAATCCTATGTTGCAGGTTGATTTTGTTCTATTTTCAGAGGACATTTACAACGTTTGGGTGGAAAAGGCAAACGAGATTACAGGGAAATAAGTTGGACTCTGGTCAGCAGTCAAAGCCAATAATATTTGTTATGTGGTGTAAATATAATGCTTATTTTAAGTTTTACATTATGACTCTGATGTTGAACTCTGAGGTGCTCTAGACTTGATATAAATAATGATTGCAATGCAGTTTCTATCTTCGTTACATTTTTTTGAAATACATAGTAAGGAAGTCACGTGAGTTGCGTAAAACAGCTGCTCTTCTCATATACCTTGACCCTCATTTTTTTCAATGATTAGCAGTGAAGTTGCAATGTAAAACAAGCAACTGGGACAAGGGAGATCTGAATCAGCCTGTATAAAAGCTGGGATCAAAAAAAGACAAAAAACACTACAATATCCCAACTCGAGAAAATGAGAGTACAAGAAAATTACAGGTGAAATTGACATACGCTAAATGACTGAACCACCACTGGAGAGAATTTAGAATGTACTAGAAATGAACTAATGTGCCAAAGTTGAGGATATCTTGTAACCCCTTTTTCAATGAAGGCTAAATTCGATTCCAAGTCTTGGCTATTATCGTTGAGAAACTTTATTGATTGAGCTAATCGGCACCTTTGCTATCTTTGTTACGTATTATTTAATGTGGTGACTGGCTCTCAACCCAACTTTTTCCGACCTCTTGCATATAATCGCATAATTAACTAAAAAACTAATCTATATGTATGTTCTTAACATATGAATTATCTGGTAAATTGTGAATCGTAATAAGGGTATTTTTAATAGACTAGTTTTAATAGACATCGCGTCATTAAAAAAACATATTATACATTTATTAATAAAATAGGCTTTTATTAATGTTCAAAAAGGAAAAGAAAAAGAGCCTTCTATTATTTTCAGAAAAAGAGTAACTAATTTATTATTATTGATTATATAGCCATGATGTCTTTATCGACCTCGCTTTCCCCACGTCTCTTGACCGTGTAATTAATTTATTAAAAAATAGTAAAATGATTAATATCTTATATACTATTAACTTTTATTTTTTGGATTACATTTACAAATTAGATGTTATAGTATTCCTCTTTATTTAGAAAGAAGAAAAATTTTTATGTTGTATTGTTTAACTTAAAGATTACAAACGATAATATAAGATTACAAGAAATAAGAGTAAAACAACCAAGAACGCTAAATATACGTGGTTCAAATGGGCCTAGTCTACAGCTCCCTTATCACTAGAGAAGTCTCTTTACTGTTAAGGATATTATTCCAAATTACAGACCAATAACAATGCAAGGAACAAAAAAAAAAAAAAAAAAAAAAAAAAAGAAATAAAGAATTACAAACTCTTTCTTAAGCTTCTAAGGCAGAAACTTAACTATACAAAAGAATCCAATTATAAACCTTACAAAACCAATATGGATGTACTCCAAGGAGACAAGATCAGCCATGAACCCTGTTTAGGGTTTCACTCCTCCAACGGAACATGAAGAAGAAAGATGAAGGAAGGCAAAGAGTAGAAAAGGAGGGAAAATGAAGAGTAACCGCTTCCATGTGTGAGCCCCCCTTTTATATAGGGCTTCTATCTGTGCCAATCCTGGTGTGGCGTGGTCCTAGGCTTCCCCATCATTGTTAACTAATGACCCAAATCTTCCCAAAAGAAATACAGACAAGCAACCCCATTTGAAGACATGCATCCCATAGAAGCATTTTGGATGAATGAAGCGTGTTTCGCCCTCTAAGAGCAACTAGGGTTTCCGAAAGGCATAGGTAGCAAGGCATGGGAACGGTGAAGTAAATTGCTGGATAGGCAGGGGCAGAATCGACAAAGGCCAAACGGGAAAAATTTTCAAAACCAGAACGAAAACGGCTCTCAAGTTGCCAGTATTTAGAATAATGCCCCCAATGACTCAAAACCTCCAAACGACATGTTTGGGTGGCATTCATAATAAAGTTTATGTGTTTTGACCTTGAAACACTTGTTATTTAATCATAGTTGATAATATAGGAACCAATTTACAATAAATCTCTACTATGGCTATATAGGCCAACTGCTAGACACTCTCTAATAATAAGGAGCAGAAAAAATCCTAATGTCCATGGGGATCCCATGAACTCTGGACCTAGTTGATATATTTTACCAACTTTTCCAGATGTACAGCCTTGATTCCTATATCAGAAGGATTATCATCAGTTGAAATTTTCTGCAGATCTATCCTTTCTTTTTCTAGATGTTCTTCAACAAAGTTCCTTCTAACAACCCAATGTTTAGTCCTATGATGATACATTAGATTCTTACTTAGGGCCAAAGTAGACTGACTATATGTATATCATTAAGATCCTTAAATTTAGGTCAATTTCAAATAGGAGACCATTTAGCCAATTCCCCTCCTTTATAGCATCTACTCAAGCAAGAAACTCAACTTCAGTGGTTGACAATGCAGTTACCGGATTTGCAACTAATTGCTCCACCGTTTAAGGTGAAGATGTAGGTGCTAGTGGATTGTCTCCTATCTAAATTCCCAAGGTAGGCACTATCCGTATATCCAGTAAAGATTAAATCTAACTCTACCTAACCAAAGGTGAGTCCAAGACTAATTGATCCCTTAATGTACCTAAGTAACTATTTTATGACATTCCAATGTTCTTTCCTAGGGTTTGGCATATAGCTAGATAGAACAATAATTAGGTAAGCTAAATTTAGTCTGGTACATACATGACATACATAACAAACCCCAATTGCATTTGCATATTCGTACCTTAGACATTTTTGGTCTTTCTTGGTATGCTTTAGGACTTTGTTCTGCATAAAATTTGTGATGACTAGCTATAGGAACCCTGATTGGTTTACAATCTGTCATAGTGGACCATTTTAGTACTTTTTCAAGATAGTTCTATTGAGTTAAGCAGTATTTTCTTGTTTTTGTTGATTTCCATACCCAAAAATTTTTTAGCTTGGCCTAAATCCTTCATGTCAAAATAATCTTTAAGCAGTATTTTCAACTTTTCAATATCAGACATAGATTTACTTGTCAATAATATATTATCTACATAGATCAGTAAGTAAATCACAAAATCTAACTCAACATTCTTGAAATAAAAGCACACATCATGAATTGAAAGTGTAAAACCATGCTCAATCATGAACTAGTCAAAACGATGGTACCATTTCCTGGGTGACTGTTTTAACCCATATAAAAGACTTTTTTAGTAAATAAACATGATTTTCCTTACCAAGTTCAGTGAAGCCTTCAAGTTGAGCCATGAAGATCTCTTCCTCAAGTGCACCATGCAAGAAAGCAGTGGTAACATTCATCTGTTTTAGGATTGGGTCATGCTTTGCAGTTAAGGACACAAGGAACCTAATGGTTGTGTGTTTAACAAGAAGGAAAATATCTCATTATAATATATCCTACTGTCTAGGTAAAGCTTTTGGCCGCAAGTCTGGCCTTAAACCTAGGCTTTTCTTATGGTGTATTGGGTTCCTTTATCTTAAAGGCGAGTTATTTACGCCGTTGATCCCTTATCTTTTTAAATTTGTCCAAATTAGTCCTTTCTCTTTTTTTTTTTGGTTCAAATTGATCCTTCATCTTTGTAATTTTGTTCAAATTGGTCCCTCAACTTTTTCGATTTGTTCAAATTAATCCTTTATCTTTTCTTTTGTTTAAAATAGTCCCTCATATTTTATTTTATGACAAAACTAGTCCCCTATATTATGACCAAAATTCGATAAAAATTAAAAATATCAGGGACCAAATTGGTCATAAAATAAAACATGCGGGCCTATTTTGAACAAAAGAACAGATGAGGGATTAATTTCAATAAATTTAAAAAGATGAAGGATTAATTTCAATAAATTTAAAAAGATGAGGGATTAATTTGAACAAAATAAAAGGTAGAGGACCAATTTAAATAAAATTAAACATATAAGGGACCAACGGTGTAAATGACTCTCTTAAAGGCCCACTTAGAACCGACCAAGTTTTTTACCCAAGGGCCAAGAGGCTAGAGTCCTACTCATAAAATTTTCAGTCCGGCCTTACTTAGGGATGGCGGCAGGGGCGGGCTGGGGTGGGTACGAGGGTGCGTCCTCCATACTTATATCCGCCACCCAAATCCTATACCCATACTCGCTCCATTACCCGCCACGGGTATGAAGTGGATACTCATACCCGCCCTGGCAGGTACAGACCCACACCCATATTCGTCCCATTACCCGCGGGTATCCATTACCCTCCCTTTACCCTCCTTAATATGCGTAGAAAATGATTATCTATACCTGTTCCTATTAGTATTTTAATACTATTTTTAAATATCAATTATATTTTTTTATAATATTGATAAATAATTTGAATTATTAAATTTAAGCACGTATTTTTTAATTTGAAAGATAACTTTGTATAAAATAAAGCGGGTATGGTGAGGGGTGGGATGGGATGGGGCAGGGCAGGTACAAAGGCACACCTGTAACCCCCACACCCAAACCGTAATCCACTACCCACCCCACTTATACCCGAACCCGTCCCAAACGGGGTGGGTAGCCTCGAGTAGCGGATTTTATCGGCCTCATTGCCATCCCTAGTTACTTAATATTATATTTTTAATGGAAAAATTGTTTTATTGAGTTGTTTTTAGATGTTTGGTGCACGTATGAAGGCTCTCCTAAATAAAAATAAAAAACTACTTTCTGTTTTAAATATAATTCAAAAAATAATATTTATTTTTAAAAATACTATAAATCTATAATTCAGAATTCAAAATAAGAATATTATGATAAAATAATTTTATAAAATAAAATTAACATTATTAATATAACAACAAGCCCAGTGCCACCAAGGGCTCCTGCCAAAAGCAGGATCTGGGGAGGGTAGATGTACGCAGCCTTCCCCATTCAGGGCACTACCCTGAAGAGAGGTTGTTTCCTAGGACCCTCAGTCTAAGATGATGGTCTTATCTAAGGCCATCTCCTCCCGAAGGTTTAGGTAGGTAAGGTCTTGTCGGATCGTCTCAAGCCATCTCTTTTTCGGTCTACCTCTGCCTCTTCTGCTTAATGTAGTAAGAGGCTGTTCGCATCTTCTGACTGGAGCTTCGTCCGGTCTCCTTCTGACATGTCCGAACCACCTCAAACGTTGCTCCCTTAATTTATCTTCAATGGGAGCTACGCCCAAATTGCCTCTTATGATGTCGTTTCTGATCCTGTCCTTCTTTGTGTGTCCGCACATCCACCTCAGCATTCGCATCTCCGCCACCTTAATCTTCTGAGTGTGCTGTTATTTCATCGCCCTACACTCCGCCTCATACCATGGCTGGCCGCACCACCGTCTTATAGTATCTTCCCTTAGCTTCAAGGGGAATTTCCTATCACAAAGTACAGCAGAGGCCATCCTCCACTTGTGCCAACCCGCTTTGATCCTGTAGCTGACATCCTCGTCCACTTTGCCGTTGTGCTGTATCGTGGACCCTAAATACCTGAATCTTTCCGTCTTCGAAATGGCCTCTTGTCCAATCTTGACTTATTCTTGGCTAGGCGTGGTAGATGGATCGAACTTGAGTTCCATGTGCTCGGTCTTGGCTCTGCTTAGTCGCAAACCCTTCGACTCTAGAACCCCTCTCCACAGTTCCAGTTTTTCATTGATCTCTTTCCGCGACTCCCCCACCAGTACTATGTCATCTGCAAAAAGTATGCACCAAGGTATACGTCCTTGGATGTGCCTAGTGAGCTCGTCCCTAATATATTTAAAAATAATAAAAATAAAATAAATTTTTTGAATTAGTAAAAAGGCTCTTAAGTTTCTATCATATTAATAAAAAGACATCTCTGTTACATGATCACGTCATTTTTTATCAATAAAGTTGACATGGCAACTGTATTTTTATTTTTTGAACACATCAACTGTACTTTTATTAATGTACAATAAAATGACAAAGCAATACATCTCACCCCCTCCCCTCCCCTCCCCTCCCAAACTTTGCATTGGCAGGAGCCTTTATGGCACTGAAGTTGTTGTTTCTATTTTAATAAAAAGCAGTTATTATGTTAGCTCTTAGATATGATTTTTTTTATTAATATAATAAAAACTTAGCAGCATTTTATTAACTAAAAAATTTAGGATCTTTTTTATTATTTTAAAAAATATCAAAGTATTAAAATGTAAATAATTCATAGGAGGACCAAAACAATCCAAACGCATACCAACCTACCATGATGTGAAATATATAAAAACAAATAAAGGCTTGCACTTCATTAATTGTGTCAATTTTATTATTATACTTTTAGTTATGTTAATTTAGTATATGTACAAGTAATGTTGCGTCAATTTGGTTCTTCAAGTAGTTCAAAAGTAAAATTTACATTAAATTATTAATAAAAACTCTAATAATTTCGCCACAAGTTGAGTTAAATTGTGTTAACGGATAAAGCTATGGTGAGTTAATTATATCTAACATAATAGTGCCGTCAAAAATTATATTAAATTTCACTTTAATTTGATTACTGGACTAAATTAACATAATATAAATTATAGAAATTAAATTATTATAACTACAAATATAAAAACTAAATTAATACTATACTATGAATAAATTACAAAGAACTTTAGTGTAAGTAAACCAAAAATAAAAATTATATTAAACTTTTTGAATCAATGGACCGTTGGAGGTCGCGGAATGCTAACGGCTAGTTTTCACGTCTCTCATCGCCATTAATAAACGAAACCAGTCGAGAGAGAGAGAGAGCTGATCGGCGGCGATAAAATCTCATCGCCTCTCGCCGTCGTCTGCTCCGCCGTGCGCCGCAGCATCTTCCGTTGCATTCTCATACCACTCCGGTAAATCCTCCGCCTTTACTCCTCCAATTTACACTTAAACAGTGAGTTCTCTGCGTACAATTGGATCGTAACATGCAATAATTTTGTGATTTGGTGGTAATTGAACACTGCGTTTTTCATAGTTATTTTTCCTGATCCAAAATTAGGGCTCAAAATGTTACTGTATTGTTGTCTGTTTCGATTTTGTTTTCTGATTTAGTTAGAAGTTCATTGAATTCACGCAATTACAAAAACTAGGGTTTTATGTTTTATGTTCGTCCTCTGACGTCAATTACACTTCGAAGTAAATATTTGCTCCCCGTTTGACTACTGGGGAATGAGATAAAGAGGGGCAAGAGTTTATCTTGACACAATCTTTTGAGGGATGTGAAAGATTTAACTCGATTGACCCTTTTTTCTTTGCCCCCAGTTTGGTAGTGAAGAGAGGAGTAAGTTTTAATAAAAATTCAGAGAATTTTACTCTTATTTTAATTATAATTCTTTTTATGCAGCTATATTTATCTCTTTATCTAATTATCAAATAAGAATAAATTATTTATAGTTTTTCAGTCTTGTCATTCCTTGTTAAACATCTAAGAGAGAATAATCTCTTACTCTCTCCACTTTACTTTACCGTGCTGTCAAACAAAGCATTAATTTTTTTAAATGTTCAAAAATTAAAGTTTTTGGGGCCTATTTTGGGTTTATTTCTGATTCAATTAGATTCTTTGTTCCTTGATTAAAAAAAAAAAGGGTTTTTTTGCAACCTCCAGCGTCAATTACTCTTTAAAATTCTGATACTCACTTTTGTATAAATTGTAATTAGGTCGGAAACTAGAGGGAATCATGCCTGCAAAAGTTCAACAGCCGGAAAATTCCACGCCAGTGGCCGCCGCCGCTCCGCCACCACGCCGACCAAGAGTAAGGGAGGTCAGCTCACGGTTCATGTCACCGGTGGTGACGCCATCATCGTCGTCGATGACATCATCATCCCCCAGCGATCTTCATCATCCGAGGACGAGATCGCCTCTCCCGGCAACGAGTCTCCGGCGATCTAATTCGGTGCAGAGACAGAGGCACGGCTCGCCGGAAAAGAACAGGTTGGAGGGGGTGAGCCGGAGCTCCGAGAGCCCGATGGGTGGAGCCCACTGCCGCCCCGTGGCTGGGCAGCCGAGGCCTCGGTCAGTATTGAGGCTGTTCAATGACAGTGTTGATGGGAAGGTGCCACACTCTAGTGGGATGTGCAATGGTAGCAGTAAGGTAAGTAATGACACCATTAAACAAAGCAATTATCAAATAAGAATGGTTTATTTTTTTTAAAGAGAAACCCACCTTGAAAAGTTATTATTTTTCACATAATCCCCATAACTTTTTAATTTTTCATAAAACTACCTCAAAAAGCATAATTTTTCAATCAACCAGCTTAAATCTAGTTGTTAACTATCTATCAAGTATTACTTGAATTCCATGTGGATTTTAGCTTACCTTTTTTTACTTTTTAAGTGCATATGAAGCATGTGTTGAAACTAGTTGAGCTAGCAATGCATTCGCTTGCTCTCTTCTCCCACCTAGGTTTGATCAGGAGGGGTTTGAAAGAGGCGAGATTCAAACCTTGGTGGGAAGGGGGTGGAAACTACTTTGCAAGCTTACTTATTTATATCATGATTAATGTGCACTCTAAAATCTATATACTATCTACTAGCAAGTTGCAAACAATTAAAATTGGGATCTAAGCTAGTTGTTTGAAAAAATTTAGACTCGGAGGTGGTTTTTTGAATAATTAAAAAATTGTCGTGGTTAAGTGAAATATGACAACTTTTCAAGGTGTTTCTTTGTAAAAGAACCCAATAGAAATTGCTTTTTTAGATGGTAATCGTCCTAATAAAGGCCACCAACAATTAGGGAGGGGGGAAACGAGCCTTGAACTCAAGATCTCACTCTTGGGATTGGGTAGTCTAACCTTTTTAGGGTAAGTGGGTAGATTAACCACTACAACAAACCCTACAACTCATTTATCAAATAGAAAATGCTACGTTCACTGTTTGCTATTCAATTTGGGTTTATATTTAGATGAATATTGTTAGATCACAACATAAAATGGATGCCTTTTATATGATCCAATGATGTTACATCATATGTAGTGGGCATACAAAATTATGTACTATTTGTGTGCACATACGTTGGTCTACTTAAGTGGAGATTCTATTATGAGTCCAATTCATACAAGTAGAGTAAAATATAAATCATTAGGTTTATATATTAATCTCTTATTTTTCCTAACATTGGCATGAGAGTAGATAGTTGCTAGAACTTATATTTGGACTCCTTAATACTCTCCATTACATTCAAGTCCTTTTCAATTGCATCTCTCGTCATTTCCAATCAAGTTGAGAGTTTTTACATCTAGTTGGATCCATCACTTATTGTAGAAGCCTTTATCACATCCACTGAGTCCCGGAGTGTATTTGTTGGGTAGTCCCTCCAACTTGAAGGAAGAAGCCCATTTTTAATTGGTTTTATTTATTACTTTTATCTAATATATTCTGTAAGTAAAGTAAATGTCAAAATAAGGTGAAATAGGGTTAAGGCTTGATGTTTTTGGCTGCTGAAAAATACAGAAAAGAATAGAGAGGCAAAGACAGAAAATAGCAGACGAGAGAATGTAGAAACTTCTCCAGCCCCGATCGATGCTCAAACATTCTTCGATCAGGAAGAAATTTTATTATGTTGTTCGTGCTATATTAAGCTTCGTAACCAATTGTCGGATAGTCATTTCACCTCTTCAAAGTTGGTATTTCGCTCAGCCCTAATTTTTATTCTTCCCCTCACTCCAACTTCGGGGGTTCGGGCAAACTAGCTTTCTTTCGGCAAGCAACGAGACTCTCCATGGTAAGGCCTTCATGAACATGTCCGCACCATTGTCCTTGGTGTGGATCTTCTCAAGCTGAAATTTCTTGGACTCTAACACATCGCAAATCCAATGATATCTTCTTCCAATGTGCTTGGTTCGATAATGATAACTAGCATTTTTGGCGAGGTGGATGGCGCTCTAACTATCACAGTATAGAATATATTTTTCTTGCTTCATACCTAATTCATGTAAGAAATTCATCATCCATATCAATTCTTTACCAACTTAAACTGCTGCAGTATACTCGGCTTTAGTAGTTGACAATGCTACACATTTCTGCAACTTCGAAGATACCAAAAGATCCATTTCAAAGCCATCCAATGATCTTTACCTGGTTTTGACATAAGGCGGCTAACAACCCCAACAACATGTGGTGATGTCTAGTCTAGTGCATATCATGGCATACATTAAGCTCCCACAGCGAATGCATAGGGAACTTTTATCATCTCTTCTTTGTCTTTCTCACTTGTAGGACACTAATTTGAACTCAATCTCATATGACCTGCAAGTAGAGAAGTCACGGGTGTAGCCTTACTCATGCAAAATCTCTCTAACAACTTCTCAATGCATCTTTCTTATGATAGCCACAACTTCTCATTTCTTCTATCACGCATGATCTTCATGCCTAAGATTTGCTTTGCAGGACCAAGGCCCTTTATTGCAAAGGACTTACTCAGTGCACACTTTAGGTTAGCCACCTTTTTCTTATCACGGACCTTCAAAATCAATATATCATCACCATAAAGTAGGAGAAAAGAAAATCATCCTTAGCATAGTTCTTCAACATGCACAAAATTATGAGCATGTGTTTTGTGGAAGCCATGATCGACCATGAATGACTCAAATTTCCTATACCATTGCCTAGGTGCTTGTTTCAATCCATATAAGTTCTTCTTGAATTGACATACAAGATTCTCCTTCCCTTTAACCTGAAAACCCTCAGGTTGCTCCATGTAAATCTCTTTCTCTAGGTCACCATGTAGAAATGCAGTTTTAACATCAAGTTGTTCGAACTCTAAATCCATACTAGCAGCCAAACAAAGAAAAATTTTGATTGAAGACATCTTCACAACTAGAGAAAAGATCTCATCAAAGTTAATGCCTTTCTTCTGACTAAAACCCTTCACAACCAATCTCACCTTATACCTTGGTTGTGAGCAATTCTCTTCAGTCTTCAATCTGAACACCCACTTGTTCTTGATTGCTTTTTTTCCTTTAGGCAACTTCACAAAGTCAAAAGTGTGATTCTCATGCATGGACTTCATCTCATCTTGCATGGCACTGTACGACTCATCATGGTTCACATGTGACATAGCCTCTTCATAATTCTCAGGTTCTCCCCTATCAGTCAACATCACATACTCATGTGCCGAATATCTAGTAGAAGGCTGTCTCTCGCTAGTGGATCTCCTCAACTGAGTCTCTACTGGTAGCTTTGTAGGAACTTGTGGTGGATTACAATCGCCACCACCATCATCACCAACAAGAACTGTATCATCATCATTTTCATGAATAAATTCCTTTATGATTATCACGCTCAATAGGAGGTAGCACTAGGTCTAAGTTAACTATGACACCTGATGAAGACCTTGGCTGCTTTGTCTTCTCATAGTGAACATCTCTACTTCTGATCACTTTTCTATCAACTGGATCCTATAATCTATACCCAAACTCGTCTTCCAAGTACCCTAAGAAAATGTAGTGCTTTGCCTTATATAAGCTTGGATCTTTCATCTCTAGTATATGCACAAAGGCTTTACACTCAAAGACTCTTAAATGCATGTATGGAACTTCTTTCCATGTCCACATCTCTGAGGAACATCATTTTCAAGTGAAACTGAAGGAGAAAGGTTAATCAGGTACACAACAATCATCACTGCCACTGCCCTGAGGACTTTGGCAGGTTTGCAAGAGAGAGCATCCAACGAATCCTCTCTTTAATTTTTTTTGTTCATTCTCTCTGCAACTCCATTCAACTGAGATGTCTTTAAAACTGTTTTCTCAAGCTTAATTCCACTCTTTTTGTAATATTCTTCAAACAAAACCATGTACTCTCCACCATTGTCTTCTTTGAGACACTTCAGCTTCCTACCAGTTTCCCTTTCAACTCTGGCCTGAAACTGTTTGAATGCTTCTAGAACCTGGTCTTTGCTTTTTAACACAGGAACCCACACTTTTCTAGAATGGTCGTCAAGAAAGGTAACAAAATAGTATGCACCATCATGCGACCTTTCCTTCATAGAGCAAACATCAATATGACCAAGATCTAACACATTCTTTCTTCTAGATGGGGGTAAAGTATGAAATGTAACTTTATGTTTCTTTCCGGCTAAGCAATCAAGATAAGATTTTAGAGATAAACCTTTCCCATTAGGGAGGAGCTGCTTTCTAGCTAGCGTATGCATGGCCTTCTCACTCATGTGGCCAAGTCTCCGGTGCCACAAATCAATGGAGGAATTATCAACAATGTTTACCTCTCCTCTGCATAGCTTGGCTTGCATCACATAAAATCACATAAAGGAATCTCTGCTTCTGACCTCGAGCCACTATTGATTACCTAGGTGCAATCATCACACGCAATTTTTAGGCAACCTTGATCACCAAAAAAAAAAAAAAAAAAAAAAGAAAGAAAACACCTAATCCTCATCAGCTACAACTGCTATCTTGTTCTTCTCATCTAGTTATTTCTCAGAATGGCCATCTTAATCATTCCTCTCTTTACACTTGACACGCTTCATTTTTCTACAAATTTTATATACATGACCCAGCTTCTTACAGTAATGATAAATGATCCCACTTCTAGATTTCCATCTCCCTGGGTTAATGCCTATTATGAGAATTTATGTTCTAATTTCTACCCCTATTCTGATTCTCGGCAACATTTACCTCTAAAGAATCAGACGAATTATGCTTCTTCTCTTTCTATCTATCTTCTTTGTCAATCAAGGCAGCTCTTATCATATCCAACGTGAGCTTGCCACTAGAAGCAGAATTACTCAAGGACATTTGCAATGTCTCCTAACTATCTGGCATAGAACTCAAAAACAATAGAGCATACAACTCTTCATCAAGTTTAAAATCCATATTAGACAATTGATTAACAAGACCCTCAAAAATATTCAGATGCTCTACAACGTTGTTGCCATCTCTATATTGAAGCTTTGCAAGTTTCTTCACTATTTAGGCTTTATTCAAAGCTGTTTTTTTTTTTTTTGTTTTCAAACATCGACTCAAGCCTTTAACAAAGCTTGGTTGCATCAGTCTCATAATGCACCAACTAGTAAACAGACGGGTCAATGAACTTACCTAATCATTCCTACGGTCTTTTTATTCAACAATTTCATTCATCATCACTTTTTCCAGGCCTGGTCTTACTGAAGACTGCCTCATGCAATTCTTTCGCAAACAGGTGATCTTCCATACAACTTTTCCAATAATCATAATTATTAGATTTTAGTATGGGTATTAAAGCATTATTACTACAATTTCCTTGATTCTCTTCCATCTCAATCAATACAAGAAATCATCAAAGGCCTTACCTGGTTCTGCTACCAATTGTTGGGGAAAATAGCCTATTTCCCTCTTTGTTAATTAAACGGGCAATCACAAAACCACCACAAATCACAAAGAATGTAACAATGATCAAATAAAATAAACCCAGAAGCAAACAAAAAGGAGACACGATTTTTGCATGGAAACCCCTCTAATGTGAAGGAAAAACCACGTTACCGTCAATAAACGGTACCGTCTTCCACTATCACCATGTCACAAGTAGGTACAACCAATTTATTTTCTGTAAACCAACTTAGAGGCATACAAATCATCAAGAAAATTCTTAGAATAACAAATGTCCTAGAAATCTCATCCTAAGGTGGAAAATATCAAAATTCGTATAGAAATTAGGGCTGACCGAAATACCGATTTTCGAGAGGAAAAATGACAATCTGACTGTTGGATATGAAACTCAATATAGCAGGAACAATATACTAAAATTTTATGAAGTTTCTATTTAGTCTCTCCCTATGATTTTCTATCTTTGCCTCTATTTTAATTTTTTTTTTTTTTTTTTTTTTTGTGTTTTTCAGCAGCCAAAAACAACCACCCTTAACCCAATTTTACCTTATTTTGACATTTACTTTAATTACAAAATATATGGGATCAAAGTTGGAGGAAATACCCAACATAGTGCACTGAATATAGGGCTCAAAAATTGCTAATCTGCTCTAATATTGCGTGAAACCGTCAAACTCTAGACACCATACTTACAAAGTTGGTATTGAGATCAGCAAGTGACTCAAAGAAAGGTGTCATCCCAAAACCAATTACCATTAATTGCAGTAACCTTCTAGCTTATATGTTGATCCTTTGGTCCTCCTAAATCTAATATAAGTTCTTTTGTTCTTTTTTTTTTTCTTTTTTTTTTCCTGTACTCACATGTGGCGTCCGTAACAGGAATCATCAATTGATAGTGATGAAGAATCAACAAAGGAAAATTCTGACAAGCATACTACTCAAAGATGTGAGATGCGATCCCCAAGGCAACTGCGATCTTCGATTTCTAATACCGATATGGTACCAACTATATCTGGTAGACTGAGGATGGAACGAAGTCCTAGTAAAGGAAGATCATTTACAAGTAATGATGATTCTCTTAAATTTTCAACCCCATCTTTCTCTCGATCTTTGAATTCACCCTTCTTGAGCCATGATAAAATAGCATCACAGTTAGTGAAGTCCTCAAATGCATCAAAGATGGGTTCTAGTCTTTGCTTGCCTCCTATGCCACCATGTGCATCTAAGCAAGTGGGGACAGACGCCAAGAAGGTGGTAAAGAACAAGGTCTCAAGCCATCAAGAGGATGTACATCGCCTGAAATTGCTTCATAACCGTTATCTTCAATGGAGATACGTGAATGCAAAAGCAGAGGCATCCATGATTGCGCAGAAAAGGGAAAATGAGGTGAGTGATTCTTTTGATTCTTTGGTGTTGAACTAGTGCAATAAATATTGATCTGGTTTTCATATGATCTTGACTTAAATTGAGAATATTTGAATCATAATCTTGACTTTCGTGTCTTATCTGGTTAGTCCTCTTAGTTGAGTGATTCTCTGGATCCTTGGGTATTGAACTAGCACAATAATTATCGATATGGTTTTTATGTGATCGTTTCTTGTCAAATTGAGAATACTTGGATCATTGTCATGTTTGTAGAAGTTTTTTATTAGTCATTTAGTCTTTGATCCTGTGTCAAATCTGATTAGTCCTCTTAGTTAACCGAACATCTAAAAAATAGCTAGTTTATATGCTATAGGACATTGTTTAAGTTTTTCCTTTGGACAAAACGATGATATCATCCCATGTAAAAAATGCAAACCAAATTGAACATGAAATGGCCGAGTAGCAGCCACTAAGAGGCCTTGGTCTCCAGTAAAATTACCAAGGTTGAGGCCAAAAGATTGAGTCTCAGATTGAAAAGCTTGCTTACTTGTAAAAGAATGACGACAAATTTTCTAAGCAGTGTCTGGTTAAGGCATCAAATAAGGTTGACTGGAGAACTCTTTTTCTCCTTCCATGTTACTGTCTTTGTTCCTTTGTGTAAAACTGTATTTGCATCAATTTCAAGTTCAATAAGTAACCAGTACAATTCCTAGTCATACATACTATGATGATGGAATTTATTTACTGAAGCAAATCCTATCTAATTGAATAGATGGTGTTACCTAAAGTTCAATCACACAGTGCCAGTTCTCTTGATTTATCATTTAAGTGAAGATCTCCTACCTTACTTAGACTTTAAATAGGCCTTTGAGTTTCTAGGCACACATGAAAAAGCCTAAAAGGGGATAGTGTACACCAAAGTAAAAGCCAAAAGCTAGCCGCAAATAGAAAAGATTGCATTTCTATTTATATTGACAACAAAGATCTCAATTATAGTTTCCTAACATAAACTTTTTTTTTTTAAGGGTTATTTAAGGTTCTTATAATTTGTTCATTGTGTTAATTTAGTACCTACGCTTTTAATTGTATCATTTTGGTCCTTAGAGTAAAATTTATGTTAATTTCTTAATGAAATTTTTTATTATTCGCCGTGGGTCGGGTTAAATTGAGTCAATAGATGGATTTGTAGTGGGAAACTTGCATTTAACATAATTGTGCCATTAAAAATTATGTCATTAACCCAACTTTAATTTGACCAAAGGACTAAATTGACAAATATTAATTGTATAGGGACTAAATTGATACAATTAAAAGTACAAAAACTGAATTCACATAATGAAAAGAGTATAGAGGCCTTTGGGGTAAATAACTCTAAGCAATTCCCTGTACGGCCTTATGATCCTTATGACAAGCTAATTCACAAGGCGTGCATGAGGAACATGGCTAAGTAAACTGTTCCAGGTTTAGATACCCATCCCTCTTTACTATGAAAAAGGAAAATCTGTAGTCCTTTTAGCATATAATGTTTCATTGGTTGAAATACAACAAACATTCCATCTATTATTTGGCTTGAGTGCTGATATTCTGTTCTTACTATCCTGTAGAGACAACTATACTCCTTAGCAGTACAAATATCGGAATTACGAGATTCTGTGACAAGGAAGCGCGTTGAACATGGACTTCTAAAAAGAATAAAAGCTCTTACAGCCATTCTTGACGCTCAGGTGAGGCTACTAGCATATTCAACAATCTTTTCTTGAAACTGATGTAACATGATTAATAACAATTATGACGTTCGGATGCCAGATTTCACATAACTTGTTAGACATGGTGCATTTCATATCTTTTAAGACTATATATAATATATACTTATTATGGAGGCCATTAAAATAACACAGTTACATAACAGCAAATTGCTTAACGGCTTGCTCAAAATCCATAATATAACGCTTGTGTTACATAACAGTAGTGACTTTAATTTGATTTTGTATGAAAAAGGAACTCAGAAGCTGCTTCAGTCTTTGCTGTTAAATTAACCTTTCAATCCCGAGCAACATTATATGATGCAAAATGAACCTTTTGTGCTACAAAATGATGTAAAAGGACTAACATTATGTGAATGTCAGATACCCAACCTGGAAGAATGGTCTGCTCTAAACGAGGATTATTCTTGTTCACTGATGGGGTTAACCCAAGGTTTATTGAGCGTCTCATCTCAACTTCCGATCATTGAGAATGTGAGGGTAAGACATAATTGTACCTGTTTTTCCCTCTATTTGTTACTCATTCCCCTCCTTTTGTCTTTTGCATGCTTGTCAAATTTCACCCGATTTTAGACCCAACCTACAGAGTTGGCTTATATGAGGTCCACATATAAGTCCAAAATGGGCACCATTCTAAAACCAATAGACATTAGATAGAGTAACCTACTAAACTTATGGCATATATGAGGTCCACATATAAGTGCGAAATGGGCACTAGTCTAAAACCAATAGACATTAGATAGAGTGACCTAGACTTATATGTTAATCTCTTCTCTCTCATTACTCCTGTGTGGGATTCTTTCTAAACTCACACGTGGAATCTATAGCACTGTTGATTTTTTATGTTGTTAATCTGGGCAGTGCGATATAGGAGAGGTGTCACAAGCAATGAACTTAGCTGTAAAGACGATGGAAATGATCTTCATGCAAGTGGAGAACTTTATGCCAAAGGTAAAGTCCTTTCCCATTATGTATGTTAATATAGGAAGGAGAATTGCATTTTAGTTAACATTCGCTTAATCTGGGGATTTAGGATGATGTAGAAACGTATAAAAAGTTGATAGGTTGTTGATCATGGCAAGGCTAGAAATTTTACTACAATGGTTGCTGATTTCACCACCTTGATTTGCTAGGCTAAGGATACAGAAAACCTCTTAATCACATAGAGAGAAATAAAGGGAAACTCTATGTTTTATTGATAACTTAAATTGAATAATGAATGAATTTCAAGGCTCATCCCAAGGCGTATATATAACAGAAGATTCTATCCAAATAAACTGCATATGATAAATAATGATAAATTAAATCCTTACTGATAAACCTTAAGGATAAATCCTAACAACAAAAGGACTGTAATAAAATCTAGAGAAACCACCACTCTAGTATCCTGTTGTTTAAGCATTTCAATGTATACCATTAGATACTTAAGGTTTGAATACATTATCACCACCCAATGTCAAAATTTGATCAATTTTTGTTAGAATCTAACCAATTTTATATAGAAAATGCTGATCTAGCACATGATTACGATAATATAAAAGGTCATATCAATGTTTCGTTGAAAATTCAACAAATTACAATAAATTCACTGAATTTTAATGTAAACTATCTATATATTGCTGAAATTATGAGATTCTAATAAAGATACTTATATATTGTTGAATTCATGTTCTACTTTAGCATTTTCCAATGAAAATCTATTGGATCCTGGTAGAAGGGTATTTGATAGATAAAATTTTAGAACTTCAAAACCTAAGTGATAAAATCTTTAAATTTCAAGCTACCCCATTATTTATATTGAAACATTAGGCTACCTAGGTGATAAATCATTAAACCTCAGGATACCTAAGTGATAATTTTGCCAAACTCCAAACTACTTGTAGAAACTGGGCTAATAAAATTGAGTTAATTAAAACTGGGCTCACTTAAAACTAATTAATCAAATTGGGCCAAAGTATAATAAAGTAGGCAAGCAAATCAAACAGAAAAATCTTTTGCATTGTTTTCTTCTTTCCGGAGATGTGTGTGTGTGTGTGTGTGTCATGCTCATTAAAAGTTAATTTTATTGTATGCAGACTGAACAATTGGAGAGCTTGATTTCTGAGCTGGCTAAAGTATGTGGAGGAGAAAGAGCTCTGGTAGAAGAGTCTGGAGATCTGTTGTCTAAGACATACATCTCACAGGTCATTTCAGAACCCTTTTTCACTTTTCTTCACCATTTAGCATTCTTTGTTCATAGAATTTTAGCATGCTCAAGAGAGGAAGAGGGGGGGGGGGGGGGGGGGGGGGGGGGGGGGAGGGGCGAGGGGAGGGGAGAGGAGGGGGGGAGGAAAAAAAAAGAAGGAAAACCTATATTTGAGCTACCTTTGTGGCCCTCGATGTCAAAAAAAAAAAAAAAAAAACAAAAAAAGTCCTTTCTAAGGTGGCCCCTCACCTAAGAGCTAATTAGGCTTGAAGCACGGATAATGCACAAGTTTTTCTCACAATAATGCACTGGTTCATTGGGATTTGAACTCGTGAGTTTTCGATCAAAGAAGGGAAACCTATATTTGAGCTACCTTTGTGGCCCTCGTTGTCAAAAAAAAAAAAAAAACAAAAACAAAAAAAGTCCTTTCTAAGGTGGCCTCTCACCTAAGAGCTAATTAGGCTTGAAGCACGGATAATGCACAAGTTTTTCTCACAATAATGCACTGGTTCATTGGGATTTGAACTCGTGAGTTTTCGATCAAAAAGACTCTAATGTCATGTCAAGTAACTAATTGTTTGAACTAATGTTTTATAACCAACCTATACTGAAGAATTGTTTTATACTCTTCAAGATGTGGATATAGCATAAACATCCAAAAGCCCGAAGAGATGAATAAGCTGGTGGAGCACCATGTAGGATTTCATAGGAAGACCTGTGATTTAGAAGTGGTGTAGGTTGGTTATTGATAACAATAACAGCCGTATGAAAAGCTTCTATCCAAAGATCTGTGATTTAGAAGTGGTGTAGGTTGGTTATTGATAACAATAACAGCCGTATGAAAAGCTTCTATCCAAAGATACATGGGAACCCCGGAATGAAAAAGCATAGAATATGAAGGTATCAAATGGGCTACATTAAATTAGCATGCCCAGTAACCCATGTGTGGTATTTGAAACATCTTCCTAGTTATATCGCGTTAGATAAACCTCTTAAAAAATTAGAGGGCCTAGTATACTGCGATGTGTGATTTGATCGAAATTATGATTTTACAGATTCGGAATAACATGTGGAATCAAATCATGATTTGTAGCCACGTTGTCACACGACCATTATCTAATGAGTTGCGGTGATCATGTTGGGTTATTAGGACACATAAGCCAGTAAGTCTTAAGTTTGCAAAAATGTGAATGGAAAACCAATACAATCAAATATTTTGATAATTCTTTTAATAGTTTTTACATGTAAACACTTGCATTTTGGAAGTCATAATAGAAGTACTATGGCACAATGGAAAATTGCATAAAGGCTCTATGACGACTAGTATGTTAAGTAAAATCCGTTAAATTGTCAGTGCGTATTTTAGAAGTTGTCCAATGAGAGCGAGAAATGCCTTTAACATTATGGAGATTTCTTTCAGGTAGAAGAGTGCAGCCTAAGGGGGCAGTTTATGCAGCTGCATAGAGGCAATCTTGTTCCAATAGATTCAAAATGACAAGAATCACAGTTCTAGACGACGTTCTATTGATGAAAATGAGATACCTCGGTATTCAGAAACAAAATCAAAGGGATTTTCGAGACTCTCGATGTCATTCAGAAACCAACACTCTCTTACATCGTCTACACCCATGACTTGTACCTACTGAGACGATGTTTCCTTTGCCATCACCTTCAAGTATGACATGTTTATAGCCGACCTTCTTGTACATAGAATTTCTCTCGCATTGCCAATAAATTTTTGGACAAGAAATCCAAATTTTCATACTTATCAGTGGCAACACACAGAGATCGCCTTGACTCCCTGTTGTAATCAGAGCTTCGTAGACCCATTTCGTTTTTTTTCTTTCATAGCTTATTCAGACAAATTAGTGTTGATTTAACCAGTCAGAGAAGGTTGCCAGTCTTGCTCCCTGTACCAGAGACTGTCTGATGCGTTGTTTTGATTCATTGAGCCAGAAGACGCTACGTCCACGACTGCAGTCTCAGGTATTCTGTTCCTTCAATCTAGCAACTACTTTGAAATAGAAACCTTACATAGAACGCCATGATCAACTGAAGCAGTTATATTTTTTTTTGTCATTGTGAAATACTCATTCTGCAATATATGTTTTTGTTAAGTAAAAGGGACGATATGTAAGGGTTTGAATCATGGACCTCGTGTTTCTGAACCCTTTTAGTAAAATTCCGTACAGGAAATAGGAGCTAAAATATAGGTACATTATTCAGCTTTATACATGAAAATTTTGGTAAAATTTTGTTGACTTATAAAAGTAAAGGATAATCTCACTCACAACAGCAGTAGCAGAAGTATAATCTCACTCATGACTGCAGTCTCAGGTATTCTGTTCCTTCAATCTAGCAATTACTTTGAAATAGAAACCTTACATAGAACACCATGATCAGCTGAAGCAGTTATATTTTTTTTTTGTCATTGTGAAATACTTATTCTGCAATATATGTTTTTGTTAAGTAAAAGGGACGATATGTAAGGGTTTGAATCATGGACCTCGTGTTTCTGAACCCTTTTAGTAAAATTCCGTACAGGAAATAGGAGCTAAAATATAGGTACATTATTCAGCTTTATATATGAAAATTTTGGTAAAAGTTTGTTGACTTATAAAAGTAAAGGATAATCTCACTCACAACAGCAGTAGCGGAAGTATAACTCATTAAATGATAAGGTATAATAAATAATTTGGGTGTTTCTGAACCCTATTAGTAAAATTCCGTACAGGAAATAGGAGCTAAAATATAGGTACATTATTCAGCTTTATATGAAAATTTTGGTAAAAGTTTGTTGACTTATAAAAGTAAAGGATAATCTCACTCACAACAGCAGTAGCAGAAGCATAACTCATTAAATGATAAGGTACAATAAATAATTTGGGTGTTTCTGAACCCTATTAGTAAAATTCCGTACAGGAAATAGGAGCTAAAATATAGGTACATTATTCAGCTTTATATGAAAATTTTGGTAAAAGTTTGTTGACTTATAAAAGTAAAGGATAATCTCACTCACAACAGCAGTAGCAGAAGTATAACTCATTAAATGATAAGGTACAATAAATAATTTGAGAAGTTAATGTGACAAATTTAACAAAATATAGAATATGGACAATTAATTTAGGTGTAGGTATTGATTATTTTCAGTGATCATTTATTTTTGAATTGGGGAAAATAGGATATGTGTTATGATATGTGTACTGTACAAATAACATCAAGAAACGCGTATTTTATCGTATTATTGACAATTATATGTAAATACTCTTTTTGAACGGAGAATACAGATATATGTTCAAAATGTATATTATAGGCGTTTTTCACTAAAAGAGTTTTAGAAACTCAACCTCGATAGTTTTTGGTCGCATAATAAGCATGATCCTAGCTATCTTTGAAGAATCTGGTGCCTGGATTAGTGCCTAGTGAAGTAGGGATGTCGTAGATGGGTGAGCTCAACCTGAGCTCATCAGGTTCAAGGCTCGACTAGTCAAAATGCAGCTTGGCTCAAATCTGGCTTGAAGCTCACTCAGCCTTGGACTTGGTTCGGTTGAGCTCGAGCCAAGCTTACCTTATTATTTAGGCTCATTTAAGCTCGATCTAAGCTTTGGGGGTTGATTAGGCTTGAACTTTTCTCATGTGCGTGTGTGTGCGTGTGCAAGGCTCACACACTGTACCATGACTGGCTCATATGAGCTTGCAAGCCTCCAAGCTGGAGCTTACTACTAGGCTCGAGCTTGGCTAATTGAAATGAATGAGTTGGGTTGGCTCAATCAAACTTGAAGCATGTTGAGCCTTGGAATCAGTCAGGCTCATACCATGGAACTTAGATTTTTGAATTATGAATCAAGCACTTAAGGTTCATGTTCACTTTTTGGTAGCAGTTGTTACCAACACTCATCGGTTGTAGGTCCAGCGGTAAGGTGAGAGCTTCAGTCCCAATTTCTGGAAACACACCCTCCCGAAACCACTTTTTAGTATTGTGCGCTGAATTGTCCTTTTTTTTATGTTTATAGCATATTTCGCTTGTTTTGACTTGAGAAACCAAATCTAACATCTATTTTTGGTGAGAGAGTAGCATGTTGTAGTAGATGAATCTCAGCTTATGATATTTGGCATTTTTTTTTTTTTTTTTTTTGTTATTACAGGCTTTGCAATTTTTTGGGCCTCAAGGGAAGAGAGTGGCAGCGGCAAAAAAAACGTTTGTGATCTTGTCCCCGTTGTATGGGTTGACGTGCGAGGTAGGATTATCTTGAAATGCGTTCTTAACACTGTATCTTTTACCAAATGTTTATGATACCATTTTTTTCTTGATTAGTTATGACACCATTATAACCATGTTATCAATAAAGCCGTTCTTTTTGGATTCTCCAATCCTTAGATATTGCATCGTTTGGAAAACTCATGGAACCTGTATTAGGGATCAGAGATTCTTGGTAACTTATAGTTATCCGGATTCTAACGAATGTGCAAGTTCATACACTTTAGGTCAATTTTCAGCTAAGGATAAATTTATGGATTTTATCCGTGTGTAATTTATAAGAAATCCCAAAATTCTTGGTTCAATTCAAAATTACTCGTTAATAATTGCATTAGATAATTGTATTTAGGAATTTTCTAACATGTGCCCTTAGGGTGCATTAAATACATTATTTTCTTGCATTTAATTGGCTAAATAATGGTGTATTAATTACACCATTTTCTTGCATTTGTATTTTACCAATCAAATGTAAGAAAATGGTGCAATTAATGCACCTTAACATGGGCACATGTTAGAAAGACCTTTTAATGTATTTTAGATGCTAAAATATTTTTGATTTTGGGTAAAATTATAATAGAGGGCCTTTGTTGGTTGAACATTAGTGTTTCGCGTAAACTAGAGGTGGGCACGGGTCGAGTTGGGCTGGGTTTGGGCCCAGCCCAGGACTAGGCCGGACTTGGCCTGGCTCCCCCCACCCATTTTTTTAATTTTATATATGTATCATATATATTATGTATTATATGATATAATATAACGTACAATATAATTATAACAGTGCCTTGTAAAATTATAAAAATATACATTTGTTTTGACCATAAATAATTATAGTTTATTGATGAATAATATAACATAGAATTGCAATATATCACAATCATAATTATAAATATATTTAATAAAATAAAATGTATCATAAATTGTTAACAAATACAATTATACTAATATGATCCCACTATTTAAAATTATAATATATTCTATAAAAGAAAATATATTATGAAGAAATAGAATTACAACAATATAAATAAATTAACTTAGTCTAACCTGGCAGCGGTTGGTGCGAGAATTGCTGTATTGGTGGTACGGCCGTCTTCTTCCTCGCTCGATGAACCTAACTTTAGTTGGTCTTGCTCTCTATCCTCTACATACAAATAGTCCTTCAAGCACACCGACATTTCTAAGCTGGACGGTGCTAGCTTCGCTCTTTTTGGATCCAATTAACCTACCTCATGTACTAAAAGCACACTCCGATGC
The DNA here is from genome assembly GCA_018398585.1 of Simmondsia chinensis. Lineage (NCBI taxonomy): Eukaryota > Viridiplantae > Streptophyta > Magnoliopsida > Caryophyllales > Simmondsiaceae > Simmondsia > Simmondsia chinensis. Next base: position 31,931,027 of record JAGTTD010000008.1, on the reverse strand, counting down.
TACTGAAGACACGAACACGTTAGTATATCACGTGCAATGGTAGAAAGCACGGGATATTGGGTTTGATTAGAGCACCACCATTGCGAAATATCAAAATGCAAATTCGCCTGCGTCGGGTAGAACCCGAGCATAGGCAAACGCAAGCAAAAATCTAGTTCGTCATACGACGTGGGATTTTGTTTGGGCTTCAATCGGTCCAACAAATCCCACACATATGATTTTCCTTGACCAGAGGATGTAAAGGGTGATGTAGAAGAAACATGTGGATTATCAGATGATAATCTTCGAGAATACAAGGAAAAAATTTCACGTAAATCTGTATCAACTCCCGAAATAAAAAAAATTTCACGTAAAACTGGATTTAGTTTGTTGTAAAAAAATTGTGCAAATAATTATAAACCCGTAAGTTTACAACGGGGATTAAAAATGGTGGCAAAACAATATGTCAGTGATAATTCAGAATCATATTTATAAAATTTTAGCTTCATGGAGGCAATAGAGTTCGTCAATATGGGGTTGAATTTGTTCTCTGCCATCCAAGCCGCAATATCTACAAGTTTAGATATTGCTTGTGGAATGGTAGAATAATAACACCCAGAAAAAAAAAAAAAATCGTAGCATCTTTAAAAATTATAAAAAAATTTACAGTCATTAATTATATTCCAATCTACGTTAAGCAAATTAAAACTCCTTAAATCTGAACGACTATCCTGTACAAATTCAATTAAAACATTTTTGTACGGTAATATTCTTTCTAATAGCTCGATTGTGAATGACCACCTAGTTTGTGTATCTAATTTAAATTGTCTTAAAGGAATACCGTGCGTCTTACAAAGAAGTTTAAATCTTCTTTTCCTAGTTTCAGATGATTTAATTGCTATGGTTACTTCTCTTAAAGACGCAAGAGAAGCCTCTATAAGTTCCAAACCATCCATTATCATTAAATACAAAATATGATATATGCAACGTAAATGGAAACATTTTCCATCTAAAATGGGTCCGATATGCCTAATTAATTGTTTTACAAAAGCGTTGTTGTTTGAAGCATTATCAAAAGTAATGCTAAAAATTTTGCGCTGCATCCCCCAATGATGGCAATGCTTCCATAATAGCACCTGTGATTGTCTAACCAGTATTTAGCATGAAACAAAAGAAGAATCAATCCAATGTGCCGTTATACACAGGAAAGGCACACCGATTTTCGACTTCCACGTGTCGGACGTAAATGAGAACATGCTCGTGTTCGTCCTTAAAATATCTTGTAGCTCATTTTTCATATTTACAAATTCTTTAAATGCATCCCGATTGAAAGTGCTCCGGGGAATCCTTACAGCGGCGGGGTGTCTTCGCGGGTGTTAAATGGCTTTTCAGCCCCAATGACGTATCTTACTAATTCGCGTCTATGATTTTCCTGGGAAAATCTAAAGTTAGCAAGTGCACCAGTCGCTTGCTGTACTAGAGTTTATTGGGTTTTATCTACATTTAATTCATGATGGCTTTTTATTAGGTGTCTTTTTAATGTTCCTGTCCCACCACCACGTGCATGACTAAAAACTTTCGGGGGATCACGTAATTATAATATGCTTTATTGTTTTCACAATCTAGTGTAAAGTGCTTCCATACATCGTTAGTACTACGCCTACCACTAGTGGTGGTGTGGGTTTCAATTTCAGTGGCGGTGGGTATGGGTTCGATTTGAGAAGATTTCGCACCACCCGATTCAGGATAATCATGGTCGTAATAGTGCTGCTCTTGTTCCCAATTTAATGTGTTAGTATAGGGAGGTGACGGATTGAGTTCTAAAAAAGCTCGTTCCTGGGTATTAAGCTCGACTATTGTATCCCTCTTAGGGATTTTAAGCGGTTGACAAGAGCTAGAACTAGATTGATCGGGTCCAGATGAAGATGAATTATGTGCCATAGTATTGTTAATTTTTAATTATAAAATACAAAAAAAGCAACATACCCAGTGCCCCAAGGGCTCCTGCCTAAGCAGGGTCTGGAGGGGCGGATGTACGCAACCTTCCCCCTTCAGGGTATTACCCCCGAAGAGATGTTGTTTCCGAGTGCCCCCAACCTGAGGGTGAGGACTTCCCAGGAGGTCACCCATCCTGGTACTACTCTTGCCCAAGCACGCTTAACTTCGGAGTTCTAATGGGATCTGGTGACAGCATGTAGGTACCCTCTTTGGTCTTAATTATAAAATATGAGTTAGGTAAATAAAAATGACAAACAAATAAAATTTCGATACTAAATTTACCAAAGCAAAAACTGAAAGTTGAACTTCTACAAGATTCTATGAGCAAAACACAGTTGCAACTTCGAACTTGAGAAATTTAGAGCAAGTTGTAAGTAAAGTAAGTAGAGACGAGAGAATTGAAGAGATTGTTGTGTGGTGAAATGAAAAAATGAGGTTAATATTTATGGAAAAAAAAATTAGTTTATATATATATATATAATCCCTAATTTAGCCATTGGGGGGTCTCTGCCCTCGAACAGGCCTGGGCATCCCCCATATTGGGGGGCCCGCCGGGTTAGGGTCCGACCCGGCCCACTGGTCACCTCTAGCATAAACTATTAGTTATTAACTGTCAATAGATATCACCTGTTAGCAAATTGATTAGCTTTTAATTATTGGCGTATTAATTAGTTGTTGCATTTAGTTTATTAATATAAGGAATTTTCTAACATGTGTATTAAATAAACCATATTTTAGCATTTGATTGGCTAATGTAAAATTTATTATTATTGCTAATTATATCTGACCAATCAAATGTAAAAATATAATACAATTAATATACCTTAACATATACTCAATAAGTACATATTAGAATGACCCTTAATATAAAATGACATATAAAGACCGTGACAAATAGAATTACGGAGTTAAACAAATAGCGTAGCATGCTATTTTTATCAGCTTGGCCTAATCAAATTTTTTTTTTTTTTTATGCTATTTGTTTACTTTTTGACAGGTATTACTATTTATTCACAATTTCAAGTATAAGGCTCCGATAGTTTAGGGAAAAAACCATAGTGGTTTCCCTTTTTTCTGTTGTTTGGCATGCATTTTGCTTAAGGAATCAAATGGGGAAAATAACTTCCCTTTCAAAACAGGGAAGTCATCATTCCGAGTGGGCCAATAAAGTTCGAAAGTGTGCATCAATCTAAATATGGATCCAAAATGAACTTGGCGGGAGCTTAGATTGCTAGAGGCAATAATGTGAGACAAGATCTGTACAAAGAAAGATCAGTTAGCTCCAAACCGTGGAGTAAATCTTTTAGTTCCATTTGATTTTTGCTCCTGACTTATATTTTATATTTGAAACATCTTTATTAATTCACGCTATGATGAATATTATAATTAGGAAATAATATTTACATCAAACTAAATACCAAAAAATTATTTATAGTGTGGGAATACACAAATGTAATGTAATGGTGTGCATTGGAATGATGAAGAATACAATAGGAGAGCTCTATATATAGAGCATACATGCTAGGAAAAGACGATAGAGGCCCTTGGGCAACTAATAGTACAGGAAGGGTAAAAGAATCAATAAACATAACCCTAATGGACTTGCCTAAAGAATCCTCTAATAGGCCCCCTCAATCTAAGCGGGGAGCTTGGACGCGAAGATTGCCCTTGTGATATAGAAAGGAGTCCGGAGGTAGACCTTTTGTAAAAATGTCAGCAACTTGTTTGGTTGTAGGAGAGTAGTGAACTTGTAGATCTCCTTTAAGGACTTTTTCACGAACATAATGGAAGTCAACATCAACATGCTTACTGCGATCATTTGAGATGAGGTTTGAAGCGAGATAAGAGGCAGACACATTGTCACAGTAGATGGTGATTGGTCCTTTGTGGCTAATGCCAATATCACGCATAATGTACCAAATCCAGTCCCTTTTAGCAACACCTTACGCAATAGCCCGGTATTCAGATTCAGTGGAGGATTTGGAGACTACAGCTTGTTTCTTGGCATGCCAGGAGACGAGGTTGGGACCAAGAAAGAGAGCATAACCAGGGGTTCAAAGTCAGGGGTTGGGGAGGTATTTCGAGTAAGGGTACAGAAGGCAGCATACTCGATTGGGAGGCCCGAGAGGGCATAATGAACTAGTTCTTTGTTTGATATGGGAGATTCTATGGCAGCTAAGTCATCCGCTATTGATTTTAACTCAGAAAGATATGTTTCCATTGTCTTGCCATCTTTACTAATGTTAACAATGCGGGTTCTTAGTTCAAATTCCTTGGCCAGGGAATGATCTATAAATCGTTTGACAAGGGCGTCCCACATATCTTTAGAGGTGGGTTGACGGACAATGTCATTAATTAGGGAGCGGGAAAGAGTAGCAGCAATACATGACCGAAGGCTTTGATCTATTCTTATCCAATTGAAGTGCTTGGGATTTGGAAAAGTAGACCCGTTTGGGTATGTTATAGAGGGGGAGGGGCAGGGATAAGTCCCATCTATGTATCCCATGAGTTGATGAGCAACAAGTATCATATGAAATTGTTCTAACCAAGCAGGGTAATCCGTAGTGTTTTCAGGTTTAACAGTTACGATATTTGTTATACTTAAGAGAGGGAGAAGTATAGGGTTGTTATTATATAAGTTAGGGTGTTGTGGGAAGGGAGAGGGGAGAGCTGAGACCCCCCCACCGCCAGTCATGCATCCCGAATGGGTAGGGCCCATAGCAGTAACCGAAGCAGCCGGACCACCAGCATTGGTGGCAGGTGCCGGCGAGTCATGGTTGAGAGCAAAACCAAACATAGGTAGGGGAAACGGGGGAAGGGAAGTGGGAATGCCCAAGCCAAAAAACTGAGATTAGTAGAGGGAGAGCCATATCTTAGTTGATTAATTTTGTCTCTAAAGATGTCTTAATAGTATGATCATCTCTTGGTTGCTTAATTTTGTCTCTAAAGACATGTTGCAGCTATAATTTTAGGCAATACGCATTGAAACTCCTTGAATTTGCGAGTATGCTTGCTTGAGACTCTACACTTCACCCATGGATCCTCTAGGAAGAGTAAGTTAGAGGGAGAGCCCTTAGAGGATCCTTTGCAATATAGAAGGCTTATACGACAATTTTTGTATCTCACACTTATTAAACCTGATTTATCTTTTGTAGTTCATACATTAAGTCAACTTGTAGCTGATCCACGAATTTTCCTAAACGTATTTTCCAAATGATGAAGGGAGAAAGAAAGCTAAAATGGAAAATGAAAACTATTTTTTGCTTCTAAATTGGGCCACAGCTTCTCTTGTTCCCTTCTTTTTCCCTTCTTTTTACATTTCACTTTTATGAGTGGTGCTTCTAATTTCATGCATAGGTATAGCTGTTCTTCCAACCAAACACATCAGCCAAAATACTAACAAGTTGAATAATCATGATGGGAAAAAAATCCAAGCCTTCATAAATAATTGACATCTCCATATCAGCCAATCATTCTGATCAGATTCATATGAGCTAAGAGGCTTACATTGATGGCGTTCAGGTGACATCAAAGACTCTAGTCCAGAAACTGCGGTAAATACTGCAAACAAAACATAATATTTATACATGACCAAGAAAAGAGAAACAACAACAACAACAGCAGCCTCTCTCGCTTGCTTTGGTATTTGGCTCATGCTGCGGACCAGCTTTTCAGGCTAGGGGTCCTCGGAAACAGCCTCTCTTCAGGGTAGCCCTCTGAAGGGGGAAGGCTGCGTACATCTATCCCCCCAGACCCTGCGTATGCGGGATCCCTGGAGGCACTGGGTTTGTTGTTGTTGTTGTTGTTGTAGCTGATCCATGGAAGCCCTATTTACGAGCAGCATTCAGAGTACTTAGATATCTTAAGGGAGCTCCAGGATAAGAATTAATTTATCATTGCTCTTCTCCCTTGCCTTTGAAAAGCTTTCCGGATGCGGATTGGGGAACATGTGTAGATACACGGAGATGTAGTGCTCCTTGGAGATTCTTTGGTTTGTTGAAGGGCTAAGAAACAGGCTGGGGTGTCGAGATCTTCGGCAAAAGCCGAGTACAGAAGCATGGCAGATACAATATGTGAAACTGTTTGGTTGTTGCGTCTGTTGAAGGACCTCGGTATAGCTCATCCTCAAGCAGCTTTGCCCTTCTATGACCACAAGGCAACTACATAAATTGCCTAAAATCCTGTTTCTCATGAAAGGACAAAGATGTGGATTTAGATTGTAATCATATTTGTGACAAAGTTGAAGAAGGAATAATCAAGGCCAGTCATATCAATTCAAAGCTGCAGTTGGTTGATATGTTTCCAAAAAGCTCTAAATGGAGTATAGTTAAGAGTTTTCTTAGACAAGCTTGGAACTAAAACCATTTAATCCATGCTTGAGGGGGTATCAAAATATTGAAGCAGTATTTTATTGTATTTGTTAAGTTTGTTTAACAGGTTGTCTAGTTGTCGGGTAATTGCTTAGGTTAGTTTAGAATATTTTTTATTCCCTTCACTTGTTAGCCTATATAAGGGGGATTAGAGCTTACAGTTGTACTATTAATTTCTTATGTCTTCTTTATTTTATGCTTCCAGAACCCCAAATGTAAAACTTTTTTTTTTTTTTTGGATTGAATGAGATATTGTTTCTTTCTCTTTTCATGATCATCTAAAGCTTGAATCCAAGAAAGGGATTTGATGATCATTCAAAAGTTTTCAGATCTTATCCTTGGTCCTGCTTTTTGTATAAGGAAATTCATGTGTCAGTAACTTCTACTACGTTAATTTTAAAAGCAAGCATTTTTTTTTTCTCTCTTGCTCATTCTTCTATCTGGTCGCTTTCTTCAAACTCATTAACTGCTTACTTGGTTTCATCTTCTAACCAGTACCATAACCAGAATCCATTGCTAACTCTTTGACAAACAACACCTCATCATCATCAAAGATACTCCCAAGTATCCTATCATGGTCCTCAAAAACTAATTAAGTTGGATACTAGATTCTATACTAGTGCTATTTAATCATGCTATAGATAAGTTCATGCAAAACTCGTTTCACCCTCTTCCTTGCCTAATAATATTTTTCGAAAGGGTTGGGGCTCTTTCTCCCAAACGAATCCCAGACAACTTACTCAACTCGCTTATAATTTTATCCATATTCGCATCTCCAACCATGATGAGTCGATCAAGTTTTGAATTCTAGCAAAACTTCATAAAAACAAGGTGTCCAAACATAGGACTATGTGCATCCGTAAAGCCTGAATGCAATAAGACTAATACAGTATTAGCTGTCTCCTTTGCTCGTCTTTGATCAATGTGGCTCCTAATGCTACCTGAGTCGACCACCTTGCTTGTACTTCCACCATAAGGCGCACCTCCCGAGCTATATGTTAAGCATTACCTTACTCCAAATTTAGCGGCTCCAAGTGATTTATTAAAAGTAGGCTTAGCAATTACGATCTCACATGCATTGTATTGCTTAACAACATGGCCTGCCCTTCCACAAGCATAGCAAAAGCCCAGAAGACACTCACACTTGAACTTGATTAGCCCTTTTACGAAGAAACTCTTTTTGGGAGGGAGGTTAGCATCCACCACAACCTTCATGTTGATGAACTTTCTACCCCAAATTCAAAAAATCCAAGAGATTGAGGGTTAGCAATTGAGACGTCATCTGTCTTGCACGGCTTAATAATATCATGTTTCAACTTTTCACAAGCATAACAAAAGTATGGAAAGATGAATATACTCGAATAATGAACTAAATCCACATATCCTACCCACTAACCCTTTTTAAGAAGAAACCTTTTTCGATAAGATGAATGACATCCAACATAACCTTCATGCCGATGAATTTAAACCAAATAGAGAAGCATTTTCCAAATCTAACTTAATAGCTACAAGGAACATGAACTCTATTCTTTTTGCATTTACCATTGCCATCATGTTTACAGGCAACCCATGCACGTGGATCCAAAACTCTTAAATTGATAATTTTATCTCCCCAAATGTAACCAACCTAGCCCACTTTTCAATTCTAAGTTTCGTAGTTAGTTCTTATCATCCTTGGGCATCAACATTCTCCGCCACCAAGCTATGTCCCTAAAGGACCAAATTATTTTAATTGTCCTAATCTTGATAACCTTTTCAGTCAAAACACAACCAACCAGAGCCTAAAATTTTAGGGCTTTGCTAGAATCCTCATCATCATGTAGCTCTAGACAATCGACTTCTAACTTTAGGGAAACATTGTTCAGGTCATCATAAGGAGAAGAGGGGGAGAAAGAAGCAAAAGTGAAATGAAGAGATAAAGTGGAAATGGAAGGGAGAGTCAAAGGAGAGAAGTGGGGATGGCTCTAGGGTTTATTGTGAGGATGAAAACGACAAAGTATAATACTTTGTTTGACAATGGGGCAGAGGGGAAGGGTAAGATGGGGGCCCTTTTTTAAATCAAAAAAAGCAGCCAGCAGCCAGCAGCCAGCAGCCTTAAACCAAACTTTCCATATCGCTAATATATACATTGTATAGCTTAGCAGGTGGATCCGTCCACCATTTGTGATTACAAGAGTTTACAAAATGCAACTTAGCTTCTAGACAAGCCACCCTATTACATTCCATCTAAAATATATACATTCAAAATAAAGACTAAGTCTTAAAATGTCTTTAATTATGGACTTGATAGGCCAAATGTGACAATGACCTTGGCTCGGGGCTTGAATAGGTTGAAGACAATATGATTCCACAATAATACTTCTCCATCCACTTGCTAAGGCCAAAAAACATGTTCCTCGAATAGCTTGAACTTCAGCCATGAAAGGGTCCTATGTAATGAAGGATGAGCAACAGCCCCCTATCATCGATCCAGAGCTATCCCGAGCAACCACCGCACAAGCTAAGGGCTTACCATCCTCCAAACAACATCTGAGTTAAGTTTTACTAACACGGGTGGAGGAGGTCCCCACATTCTTGCTCTATGATCGACCTCCCTAGGACTATGAACTGGATGAGCATCTCAAAATCGAGCAGCTTCATCCACAACTTTCTTTCCAACATGAACTGGATCCACATGCCGATTTCTAAAAACAAAATCGCATCCACCTTTTCATAATCTCTAACAGATATAAGCACAATTAAGAATATAAATAGAATCGGATTTAAAATCATGAAGAAGCTTTTCCAACCATTTCACAAACCCTGAAAAGCCAATATCATCAGACTTATAACTTATATCAGATGCAAAACGAGTTAGACAAGCAAAGGGACAAAAAAACAATAAATGGTCTACCCATTCTCTTTCATATTTGCACCAAGGACAACATTGGGAGCCAGTAATTCTCCTTTTAAAAAGATTCTCATTTATGGTTGTAGCATTGTGACAAGATCGCCATAAAAAAATTGTTTGATTTTTGGTTCACATAGTATCTTTCCTGTCTTTGCTATGGATCTATTTTTAGCATCAAAATTGGATATTACCCTCCTCATGTTCTTTCTCCCACCTATTTCTCCATTGTTGATACCCATCTCTAAATTTATACTCACCATCTTTGGCCCTTTCCATATTCGAGAGTCCAGAATTTTAGGTCCTCCAATTGGAGTAGCCTCTATAGCTCTAGCAACTTGGGTAGGAAGCATCTCCCTAATTTTTCCTAGGTCCAACCTTCTAGCATTCAAACAAATAAGATTAGCTACTTAACTATCATAAGCAAAATCAGGGGGAGTCAATAGTTCAATATCGGGGATCCATCTATCATTCCAAACACTAACAATCCATTACCAATAGTCCAAAATAAACCATCCTCTAAAAAACTCCTTCTCATAAAAATGCTTCTCCACCACCAAGATGGGTGGGCACCCAAATGGGCTTTCAAAAATGATGTGTTCGGAAAATGAATGCCCTTAACTACCTTGGCCTAGAACGTGTCCGGGTTTTGAAGTAATTGCCAGGCCTGTTTCCTCAATCGCAAAATATTAAAGCCCTCAAAGTTTCGAAATTCTAATCCCACTTCTTTTTTGGGTTTAGAAAGAGCTTCCCAACTAGCCCAATGGATTGTTCTATTACTGTTTGAATCACTTCTCCACCAATATGCACCTATAATCTTGTTAATTTTAAGCAAAAAAGTTTTTTGGGAGCTTAAAGCAATGCAATACATAAATCGGGATAGCATAAAGTACTGATTTAACAAGGACCTCCCTCCCTGCATGTGACAATAAACGGTTCACCTACACATTCAATCTATTTCTTATTTTATCAATTATGTGAGTCAAAACTCTCCTCTTGGAAGATATACAATCTTTCTAACTTGTATGCAAGCTTGGATATTCACTTTAAAAAACAGTATGCAATCATTTGCAAATAAAACGTGAGAGAGAGGAGTGTTTTTGTTGATTCGAAAAGGGTCCCAATTATACTATCAACAACATTAGCTATAAGTCTTGAAAGATCATCGATAACAAAAAGAAATAAGTAGGGCGATAGAGGATCCCCTTGTCGAAGGTCCCCACCGGTTTCAAATCTATCCAATCAAGCCCCATTCACAATTGGACACATCGACACCATCGTGGTGCATTGCATTACCCATTGAATAAAAATATTATTAAAATCAAATTTTTTCAGCAGTAGTTTAAAAATTCCTAGTTTACTTGATCATATGCTTTTGTAAGATCGACTTTCAAGGCCATTGCCCCCCTTTTCCCTCTTTTTCTCAATCTCATTACACGAAAAGCTTCATGCGTAATAATTATATTATCTTAAATCTAGAGTCCTTCTACGAGAGCAGCTTGGTAAGGGGAAATTAGAGATGGCATGAAGGGTTTCAGCCAGATTGAAATGACTTTTGCAATAATTTTGTAAAGAAAATTGTAGAAACTAATTGGGCAGAATTGATTCGTAGCTTTCGGACAGTTTGTCTTCAGAATCAACACTAAATCGGTCTCATTAAAGTTTTTAAAAAGCTGACCATTTTGGGGAAGAAAAGTTGTTACCATGCTAACAACATCATTACCCACTAACTCCTAACATTTTGCGTAAAAAATACCTGGCAAGCCATTGGGACCCGGAGCCTTCAACATCCTGAGCTGGCTAAATGCTTGGCTGATCTCATCGTGTGGGACCGATGCACAAAGTCTCTGGGACACGGAATTGCACTGGCCACTTCTTCCAAATTGACACCTTCTTTCACCTCATACAACTTCTTAAAGTAATTAGAAACCACCAATTGTATATTTTTCGTGTTATCAACCCAATCACGCGTCTCGTTCGTAATCCTCAAGATTGAATTAAAGTTTCTTTTATTAAGAGTAATAGCATGGAAAATTTTAGTCTTTTTTTCCTCGTACCTTAGCTAGTCCATTCTGGAGCTTTGAGGCCAGTGCCTCTCTTCCACCTCCCAGTACTTTTGGAGCTAAGCCTTTAGTTCCTTTTTGATAGTAAAATTGGCTGCACTACCTTCCTAACTTTGGAATGTTGTTAGCCTACTGAACATGTTGTCGATGCACTACTTTCTTCCTCTTTTACGTTTAGCCCACCAGCACAGCAGACCTTTTCTACAGCTCTTCAAACCTTGATTCAGATTATTCATCTGAGATCCTGCCGCTATGGACTGCCAACGACATCTAGTAATGTCTCCAAAATCCTCCTCCAACAAACATATGGTTTCGAATCTGAACAATGATTTCAGTTTGGCTTTTAGCCCTTCCAGCAAGATAATTAGCAGAAGTGATCAGAGCCCACTCGGGAGATAGAACAGCTTCTGCAAACTCAAAGTTAGCTAGCTAGTCATAATTGACTGCAAATTTATCAATCCTCTCCCTAACATAAACTCAACCATCCTTCACAGAGGCCCAAGAGTATTTACACCCTTTTTAATGAAGTTCCATGAGCTGACCCTCGTCGAAAACATTATTAAGGGGATCAAGTTGTGCACCTGAGACTTGAAGACCATCTATCTTGTGGGGAGGGGAGGAAATGACATTGAAATCTCCTGAAATTGCAAATGGTCCTATACATCTCTAGTATCTGGAAACGAAATTGTTCCAAAAAGCCCTCCTTTGATGCATCGAAGCCTCGCCGTAAATGAACACATGATGCCATCTTTTGGAGTCCTATAAGCGTTCAACATAAACTTTGATCTATCTATTAGAACTATAAATAACCTCTATTCTAACATCATCTTTCCACCCCAATGCCAGCCCACCCGATAAACCCACTGGATTGACCACAAAAACATTCTGGAAATTCTTATTATTAAACACTTAGTGACATAAGTACATTTTTATTTAGTTTTTGTCAAGAACACCACCAAGGGTTATAGCTCTAGTAAAGCTCACGGAGTACCTAAACTGTCAAAGACCGTACAAGCCCTTGGCAGTTCCAACAGATTACACTCATAGAGCCCGAGGCGGTTATTTTGGGATAACCGCCGCAAACCTCTCTTACTGATAGACACTAGCCCCAGATGCTTCCGCTTCAACAGAAATCAGCTCCACACAATCTTCTATCTAAACTGAACTTGCAGCCTATGATTTCAACTTCTCCAGCTTAAACTTATTGTGAGCAACGCTTTTTAAGCTTTCCACTACCCTCTTAGCATACCTTCTGACCTGTTTCTTACTTCCTCCTGGGGAATAAAGTATTAGTTTTTTTCTCCAGCCCCTACAAATCAAAAATAGACGTGATATTATCAACAATAAAGTCCATCATCTCCATTAGAAGGAACTAATTGCCAAACTGGTCCTGATTCATCATGTTGTAAACAAAGTTTTGCATGTCAACTCTTGCTCTTTTTTTGGCCTCTATTTGATCTCCTATAAATATGCATGCTTTCTATCAACAAAACAAGCAACATCTGAGCATGCAACGTTAGAACACACATCACCAGTGATGTTGAGGGTTGGATGTTCATTCGACCCCAATTTTTTTCCAGTTACCCTCAATAGGGAGATTCTAAGGGCAAAGAAAAATAAATGGGACCATCTTGTTTAACAAGTGGATAAAGGGGTGATTGTAATAAGAGATACAGTTAAATAAGGATAAAATTGTTCAAAATATATTTAATTTCTACCTTACATCCTTTACACTCCAAATTGGGGGTTTGATTTTACTCTCCACTACCCCTCAAAATGATAGCCAAACAATGGCAAAAGATTTTATTTTAATTACTTTTATCTCACTTTACCCCTTTGTTATAAAATAAGGGGTAAGACACTTGAACGCTCCATCGAAAACCAGAATTGCAATATTATTGAAGGAAACTATCACTTAGGTATCTTAAGATTTGTGTATTTATTACCTATGTACTTTGTTTTTTCAATACATACAATGAAATAACCCGATATTTCAAAATTTTATCACTTAGATACCATGTGCAGGAACTTGTTGAATTAATGTCAAAATATGATCAATTTTCACTATAAAATATTGATGTGATATATAGTTATGACATACATATGTGGTATATCAATTTTTAGCAGTAGTTTAGTGAATATTCCAAAAAAAAAAAAGAAAAAGAATTCATAGAATCATGGCCGAGGAAATCTACATATTAGAGAAACAATATGTCATGTTAGCCATTTGTGACAAAAGATCTTAACATTATAATAGAGAACACCTGCATATTATTGGAATTATTTTTTACATTAGCAATTTTTAATGAAAATGCATTGAATTTTGGTACCCGATATATAAAATTCTTAAACTTTAGAGCATCTAAACAATAAAAATTGTTAAATCTCAAATACCTTATTATATATATTAAAATATCAGGGTACCTAAATGATAAATTTCATATTATTATAATATTTTGAAACTAAGATTATCTAAAATAGATATTGCAAAATTTTTAAGAATAATGTTATTGCCATGGCAAAATTGTTGTTGTAGGGAAAATATCATTATTTCCAAGACAATTTTGTAGTTCTTATTTTTTATAAGTCACATTGTTACTCTCGCAGCAACAATTTTATCATGGCAATAATAACTCCTTTAAAAAAGGGAAATCATTGCTTATGCTCTGTTTGGCACATGAAATTGGAATTAGATAATAGAATGCAATTCTAATTCCAGTTCTGGTGGAATTAGAATTCTGATGGAATTGAAATTCCAGTGTTGGTTCATCAAAGGAATTGGAGGTCGGAGTTATAAGTACATAATGATTCGAATCATTAAGGGTTTTTGGTCAATTGAGTTGAAGTATTTCAAACCTAAAAGGATACCAACACGCAAGCACCAGATCCCATTAGAACTCTGAAGTTAAGCGTGCTTGGGCAAGAGTAGTACCAAGATGGGTGACCTCCTGGGAAGCCCTCGTGTTGCACCCCTCAGGTTGGGGGTTTTCGGAAACAACCTCTCCTCAGAATAGCACCCTGAAATGAGGAAGGCTGTGTACATCCCCCCCCCCCCCCCCCCCCCCCCCCCCAAAAACCCTACTTAGGCAGCAGCCCTTGAGGCACTGGGAATGTTGTTGCAAGTTGGAGTATTTTGAGCTTCAAATCAATTTTGGTCGAAGTGGCTCACATTGCATTCGAGTTATTACGATCGGAGAGATTCACTTTGAGCTCGAGTTATTTGAGTCTCGAGTCAAATCAGGTCAAATATCGCTTCCGGTAATTTAGTTTTCACATTATCTCGAATTTTCAATTAATCAGATTAGGTTTTCTAAGAATTTTGGCTACAGTCAATCGGTTAGGTCATTTCAAGCTCGAGTCATCTCAGTTTGAGACAAATCAAAATTCAAGTCATCTAAGGTGAGTTTGAGATGGGTCGGGTCATTTGGGGTTTGGGTCGTATTAAATTATGGGTCAATTTCGTGGAGTCATTTCCACTTCAACTCATCTTGTTTACATCACATTCAAGTGGAGTAGTTTCATTTTTTTGGATTTTAGCCATCTGGAGCTTCGGGTCAATCGGGTTGGGTTTCTTTGGGTTTCAAGATAGGGTGATTTTGGTCCTTTCGAGTTCAAGTCATTTGAATTGAGTGATTTGGAGGTTCGGGTCAAATTTTAGATTGTGTCTAAATCTTTAGATTTTTAGTCATTTTGAGTTTAGGTTAATCAAATGGGGTCCTTTTTGATTTCAGGTCAATAAAGTTACTATTGAATTACAATTCTTTACCGCCAACCCAAGGAACTGGAAAGTATAATTTTCAGTTAAAATCCAATTCCATGGAATTGGATAGTATAATTATAATTTCAATTCCAGCAGGAGAACCAAACAGCAAAATTGGAATTCTAGGCCCCAATTCCATGCTCCAAACACAGACTTAGGTATCATGAAGTTTGATGATTTATTACTTAACTACCATGACATTTATATATATAATGGAGTAACTTGAGGTTGAAATATTTTATCATTTAAATACCTTGAAGTTTTAAAATTTTATCAATCAGATTCCTTTTGACGAAATTCAGTATATTTTTATTAAAAAATGCTAATTGAACTTGATTCCGGCAATGTATGAGTATCTTCATTAAAATTTGATGAGTTTTTGCCAAAAAATGCTACTATCATGACACATGATTTCGATAATATTTAGGTAGTTTATATTAACATTCGGTGAAAATTTTTATTATAATTCACTTAATTTTTGATGAAAATATTGGCATAACTTATATACTAGTTTTGCCCCGTGCGATGCACGATTACTATAAATATTTATAATTTTAAGAATTTTTTATCGTTTGTGTTGCTATTATTTCAGACTGGGAGTAATATTTTGACCTTAAACTTTACATCACTTATTTATGTTTGCTTATTAAAATTGTAAAATATTTAATTTGATTATTTTTTTATATTTAAATTGTAATTGTAGTAGTTGAATGCGATTAAAAATTTTATATATATATATATATATTTATTTGAATAATATATATTTAGTGTGTTATTAATAATACTACTTATATATTCTACTATAACAGTTTGTTTGCTGCCCTTCTGTGTAAACCAAAAGCTAAAAATGGAAAATAGGAAAAAAGCATTTCTGAAACAGTTTTTAATTTTTAAAAGTCAAAAACAAAAAAATAAAAATAAAAACAACATTTAATAAGCGATAAGATATTTCTATGTTTTCATGTTGTTATGGTATATCATTGTTATTTTTATATCATTCTAAATGTCCTGTAAACTTTTGTTCGTTACAGTTTTCCTTTTTAAAGATAATATTAGGATAATAGAGTTGTTTATATTATTATTAATCCAAGGGCTTTCTTGTAATTATACTTTCCTTGGTTTCTCTATATATATGATACCTTAGCACCCTGTTGGATACGTTACTATAACTTAACTCTCACATGGTATCAGAGCCTTACTCTTGATACCTTCTTTCTCTCAAAAAAAAAAAAGAAAAGAAAACACAAAAAAGGGAATAGGGGACCGAAAGCCTAACCCTCACGTCCCAACCCCAGCGCCGCCTCTGCCCTCCCCCACGCCCGGTGCTACTGTTCTTCCTCCTCCCCATGTCTGGCTGCCGCTCTTCTCTCTCCGGTACGATCTCAGGAGGCATCGTCCGTGTATTCCTCTTCGATTGGTGAATATATGGCTAGCAACCCACCCTCCTCCTCCTCTCCAACCTCCTCGACAACTGTCGGCTCTTCCCCGGTACACCCATCACCGACCTCCCAACCCATCACCGGTCGACCGCCCATACCACCGACTCTCGGTTCTCTTCCTCCCGTCGTCACCTATGCCCCCTTTACCAGGTACACCCATGGTATGTCCTTCCCCAATTACAGCTCTCAAAGTTTACTTTCTATGCCTCTAAGTATTGATCTTGCATTCTCGATCCCTGGCCTCTCTCCTGCCCCTCTCGGTTCCCTAGCCGTGCCCCTCTCTGGGTATCACCAACCGGTCCTCCCCTCGGCTCCCCTTCCCACATCGTCTTTCACAAGTGTGGTTACTGTTAAACTTGATACCCCCAACAGATTATCACGCCTGGCATGAACAAGTCTCCATGCTCCTTCGTGCGCATCGCTTAATGGGCTTTCTTGATGGCTCGTTACCTTGCCCTCCTCCTCAAATTCAAATCCTGACTGGTACCTTCATCTCTAATCCTGACCATCAAACCTGGGTTTGTATTGATCAGAGTATTAGGGCCTGTCTCTCAGCCTCTCTCGCTCACCCAGTCCTCAATGACGTTATCCATCACCCAACTTCCAAGGCCATGAGGGATGCCCTCGCTAAGAGATTCCGTGACCACTCCCTTGCCAAAGAATTTGACCTCCGCTCCCAACTTGTCACTCTCCAAAAAGACAACAAAACTATGACTACCTACCTAACTGAGCTTAAGACCATTACCAATAACCTTGCTGCCATAGATTATCCTGTCTCGGATCACGAATTAATGCATTATGCCCTCTTTGGTCTTCCTCCGGAATATGCGGCCTTCAGTACATTCACTCGTCAGTCCTCTCGGGATCTTCCCTTTGAGCTCCCTAAAACTGTACTGCTGGATGAAGAAGCTGCCATCTCCCAAATTCACTCACGGTCTTCCTTCAATCACGCACATGCCCTTACTGCATTAGGTGCGCCATCCGACTCCTCGAGTCATGGTCAGGGTCGTGGTGGTCATGGGCGTAAGGGTCGTGGGTGCAACTCCAATCGCCAAGGAGGTCAAGGGGGCTGTGGCGGGTCATACGGTCAACCGCCAACCCCGGGGACAGCCACGGTCAGCTCTGGAATGGCACCCACTTCACCGCAGCATTGGTTCAACAATACCGACTATGCTCCTCGTCCACCGCAAGCAGGTATACTCAGTACTAGTCCCGTTGTTTGTCAGATTTGTCATGAGGTTGGCCATGCTGCTTCTCTTTGCCCCCACCACTTTGTTCAAACCCACCTCTCCCACTCCCTCTCTGCCTTGTCGGCTGCGACTCTGTTGATCCTACGTGGTACCATGACTCTAGAGCGTATAATCATATGACCTCTAACCCGGGTATTTTACAAAATATTTTGCCGTATACTAATTTTAAATCTATTCAAGTTGGTAATGGATCCTTGTTACCTGTTACCCATATTGGCTCCTCTAAACTACGGGCTTCCAAACATGATTTAAAACTATCTAACATTCTTCTAGTGTCTGGTCTCACTTATAATCTTTTATCTATTAAACACTATGTCGTGACAACAACTGCTATGTTGAGTTTGACTCTTCCTCCTTTTGTGTTAAGGACAAGGTTACGGGGATGCCCCTACTCAAGATGAACAGTAGCGGTCCTCTATATGGCTTTTCTCCGCATTTCACAGGCCTTGTTGCACAAACCACACCTCCAGATCTGTGGCATCGACGCCTAGGACATTTAGGTCACTCAGTTTTTGATGCTTTACGTTCACATTGTTTACTACGTTCTAGTTCTAGCTCTATTTCTCATTGTTAGGCTTGTTGTCTAGGTAAGTCTCGTCGTTTAAAGTTTACTCGTGTTTTACATACAACTACTGCTCCTTTATAGTTAATTCATTCTAATGTTTGGCAATCTCCGATTCAATCAACTTCGGCTTTACGTTATTATGTGATTTTTATTGATGACTATTCTCGCTTCTCCTGGCTTTATCCGATGCAACGGAAAGACGAAGTGTACTCCATCTTCAACCACTTTAAGGTTTTTTTTGTTGAAAATCAGTTTTCCACTACAATTAAGTGTTTTCAAAGTGATGGAGGTCGTGAGTTTGACAACAGGCAAATGGCGGCCCTTTGTCGCACTCATGGCATTCACTTTCGTCTTTCATGTCCTGATACTCCACAGCAAAATGGAGTGGCGGAACCTAAGCATCAACAATTAAGTGAAATGGTACGGACCCTTCTACTTCAAACCCAACTTCTTTATGAATTTTGGGAAGAAGTTGCGTACGCTGCCTGTTATATTATTAATTGGCTACCACCACCTCTACCGCGTAACTTGTCTCCCTTGAAAAGCTTTTTCATCGGGCCCTTGATTATAACATTTTTTCGGGTCTTTGGGTGTGCTTGTTTTCCCAACATCACATCCCGTACCGTTCATAAATTAGCCCACGCTCTCTCCCTCGTTTTTTCCTTGGATATGCTGGCCGGTACAAAGGTTACCGCTGTTTGGACCCCACTATTGGTCATGTTCATATCAGTCGTCATGTGCATTTTGTTGAAAATGTTTTCCCATATCACACGTTAGTGTCTAGCTGCACGGCGCCCTCGTCTAGTGGCCTTGTTGAGGTTCCCCTCCCCCTTCCCCTTCTCCCCGGTGCAGTGTCTACAGGCATCATGCCCTCGGTCCAGCCGGCTGTACCAGCCCCAGTTCCTACTTCGGTCCATGACGACGCAGGTGCTCGTGGGTCTCCTTCGCCTCACCCTCGCAGTATAGGCCCGTCGACTCCAGGGGGAGTCTAGGGTGGCTCCTCACCCGCACCCCTGGCCAATCCCACCCCTACCTCTCGGCCTCTCTCTTGTTCGGTCTCAAGCGTTGCCACGCCTGCAGTCCCGGAGGATTCCTCCTCTATCCAGCGTGGCCACTCCATGCGTACTCGTCTTAAGGACGGTACTCGCAAGTCTAAGCACATCCTATCCCTCGGCTTAGTTGTTGTAATTCAGGAACCCACTTCTTTTTCTCAGGCTGTAAACAACCCTCAGTGGCAAGAAGCCATGGCTGAGGAATTTAATGCTGTTATTCAAAATCAAACTTGGGATCTCATACCTCACTCCCCTTCTCATAATGTTGTTGGGAGCACTTGGAAATATAAGGTAAAGTATAAACCTGATGGTTCAGTCGATCGCTTCAAGGCTCGCCTTGTTGCCCAGAGCTTTCATCATCATGAAGGTATTTATAACACCGAAATATTTAGTCCTGTTGTAAAACCCACGACTATCAGATTCATACTGGCCCTTGCTGTTACAAAATCCTGGCCCATTTGCCAACTTGATGTGAAAATGCGTTTTTTACATGGTTTTTTGAATGAGGAAGTGTACATGTGTCAGCCACATGGGTTCATCCACCCTACGTTCCCTATGCATTTACGCTGACTACGCAAAGCCCTGTACAGCTTAAAATAGGCTTCCCGGGCTTGGTTTCACAGATTTAGCACGTTCCTCTTCAGTTTTGGGTTCTACTGTAATAAGGCAGATCCTTCCCTATGTTGATGATATCATCCTTACAGGCTCTAACCCTACGCTTCTTAGTCAACTAACTACCTCCCTATCTACTCAATTCGCTATGAAAGACCTCGGTCTGCTTTACTATTTCCTCGGTATTGAGGGCAAACGATCCCGCCATGGCCTTTTCCTCTCTCAACACAAATATACCCTGGACCTTCTTCGCAAGCATGACATAATTGAGGCCAAACCTGTACAAACACCGATACCAGGCTGAGCACAACCCTTTTTGACCAATGGGGACCTCCTAGCCGATCCCACCGAGTTCCACAGTGCAGTGGGTGCACTCCAGTACTTAACCATGACCCATCCCGATATATGCTTTGCAGTTAACCATGTGTCCCAGTTCATGCATGCTCCCACAACGTCTCATTGGCAAATGGTGCAGCGCATCCTGAGATACCTCAAGCTCACTCTTGATCACGGTGTCACCATCACTCTTGGGTCTTACACATCAGTCACTGCTTATGCTGATGCTGATTGGGGTGGTTGTCCTGATACGCGACGCTCTACTACAGTTTTCACTCTCTTCATTGGTCCTAATCTCATCTCCTGGTGTGCTAAGAAGCAGCCTATAGTTGCAAAATCTACCACTGAGTCTGAGTATCATGCTGTTGCCAAAGTTGTAGCAAAGTGTGACTGGATCTGGTACTTGATGTGTGATTTGGGTCTGCGGCACACTGGTCCAATTTTTATTTACTGTGATAACGTGTCTGCCACTTACCTTGCTGGAAATCCTATCTCCAATGATCGTAGCAAACATGTTGATGTCGATTTTCACTATGTCCGTGAAAAGGTTGTCAAGGGTGACATCCAGGTTCGATTTACTCCTACTACCAAGCAAGTTGCTGATATTTTTACGAAATGGTTGGCTACTGCTTGCTTTTGCTACCATAAAGCCAATCTGCAAATTGGTCCCCAGAGTACAGATTGATGGGGCGTATTAGGATAATAAAGTTGTTTATATTATTATTAGCCCAAGGGCTTTCTTGTAATTATACTTTCCTTGGTTTCTCTATATATATGATACCTCAATACCCTGCTGGGTACGTTACCATAACTTAACTCTCATAGATAAAGTTGTTAATGTTGTAATATGCTACAATACACGTAAGTCAATTTCAATTAGTTCAACAATTAGTTGAACATTGCATAGAGCAATTAATTCATATAAAAATGCATATGAAAGAATGTATATATTCGTACTCGAATTAGTTTAATTTTACATTATACCAAAATTCATACTAAAATAAAACAGAAACGGTTTTAGTTACTAACATGAATAAGAAAGAGTGCTCTCTCACAAATATGAAGGTTGGATGTTAATAATATCAATGAGGATTTGAAGCATTCTTGTAACTTACCAAAATAAGAAAAAATAGATTTATGTTAGTCGAATCTTGAATCTTATATATCCAATATATATAGTGAAAATATAATTACTGTAAATATAATTCTTTTATCCTGTAACTACAAAAAAATATAGATTGTAAATCTAAAGGATAAGTGTTACCTTGGCACAGTGTAATCCGAAATTGATGCAACAACCAAGATAACCTTCATACACGATTCTTTTATTTAAGTCTCAAAAAAGGGTAGGAAACTGTATAATACTTTATAATTCTTTTATGATGATTAAAAAATTTTCGTAAATAATAATGCAATCCAAAGAAGAGGAAGAAAGTTAGAGTTTGTAGGCCTTGCAAGTGAAAGCGTAGACTGGGGGTGGGGGGTGGAGGGGGAAGATGGGAGGTTTACTTAACTCAAAATAAAGCAGTTAAAAAGTCACCCAATTAAATTTTATTTTACCATCTCTTTTACTAATATTTTATATTTATTTTTTATTTTTATGGTTTTATAATTTAGTAACTGTCAAAATTATCTAGAATTAAAGGATCACATATTTGCTAATTTTTAGAGGGGGGAGGGACTTTGCCTTAAAATAGATATAGATAGATAGATAGATTACATCAATATTTTTTGCATAAAATTGGTTAAATGTTCATATAAATTCATCAAATTTTGATATAGGGTACATAGATGATAAAATATTCAAACATCAAAATATCTCATTATATATGTTAATATATTAAAATATTAAAATAATAAATGTGATACTTTAAAATATTCAAGTGATAATTTTCCCATCAAAGTAAAAACTCGAGAAGGCCTAGGATGCCATCAAAACTGAACCACCCCCACTGCTTCTCTGAAGGGGTGAACAAAAATAATTCAGAACAGTGATACCGGATCGAACCGGCCGTTTTGATCAAGGATTGGACTAGACCGACCATATATCAGTTCGGTTTTCGATCCTAATATATAGACGGTTTGGTTTAAGACCGGAAAGAGCAAAGATAGGACGGAAGACCAATTAACATTAATTTTGCAATAAATATTTTGAGTACATAATTTTAATGTATATTATATGTATCTAAAAGCATTAGATCTTAAAAAATTAAATACTTGATTTTTTACTATTTAATAATTATACAAATATCTAGTGTAATTGTACTTAAATTTTATATATTTCACATATCATATTATTGTTGTTATTTTTTAATTTTTTAACTTTTATATGGAAGTATTTTTTCCCTTATAATTGCACTTCTCAGATAACAAATTGGTGCAAGTTGGTTCGGTCTGGTTCGGACCAGTTTCTAATTGGTTTTTGATTGAGCCAACCTGGTTTAAATCAGTTTGATTCTCGATCCTATAATTTAATATAATTCGATCTTCGTTTCGATCCGGTTTGAGCCAGTTCGGTCCAGCCTTGGACCCATG
Organism: Simmondsia chinensis; assembly: GCA_018398585.1. Taxonomy (NCBI): domain Eukaryota; kingdom Viridiplantae; phylum Streptophyta; class Magnoliopsida; order Caryophyllales; family Simmondsiaceae; genus Simmondsia; species Simmondsia chinensis. The sequence continues at coordinate 31,908,181 of JAGTTD010000008.1, read as the reverse complement.
TGCACTGTGCACCCCTCTCTGTACTCCCCGTTCAACGCTGTTGTCTGAACTCTCTATCTCATCTCTCTCTGTCTCTCTCTCTCTCTCTCTTTTACTCTATCAACAACTGCAAGAACCATCGGGGCGCATCCATGGCGATTCGAGCAATGGCCACGAGCAAAACCCTAGGTCAACTACGGCAAGGGCTAGGGCTCCTCCAATCTCGTTCCTTGCAGACCTTCTCTCTCCCTGACCTTCCCTACGACTACGGAGCTCTCGAACCTGCGATCAGCGGCGAGATCATGCTGCTCCACCACCAGAAGCACCACAACACCTATATCGCCAATTACAACAAGGCGCTGGAGCAGCTTGATGACGCCATTAGCAAGGGCGATGCCTCCACTGTTGTCAAGCTCCAGAGCGCCATCAAGTTCAACGGCGGAGGTCTAAACTCTACTCCTCTCTCTCTCTCGATCGATTCCGTTGTCTGGCGTTGAGTTGTTTACACTGTTGGTTCGTATGTTTGTAATTCTGTTTGAAGTCTTCTCTTTTATTGAAATTGATGCCTAATGTTTGTGACTTTGTTGAAATTAGTCTCACATGGTTTGGCATAGAAAGAAGGCTACGACAACGAACAGGGTATTAGAGAATCAATTTGGATTTATGCCTGGCGGGTCGACAATAGAAGTCATCCACCTCCTAAGGAGGTCCATAGAGTACTACAGAGATAGACAAAAGTACCTCCACATGGTTTTCATTGACCTAGAGAAGGCATATAATAGAGTGCCGAGAGAGGTCCTATGGAGGGTCTTGGAGAGGAAAGGCATCCCCCAGCCCTATATACGAGCCATTAAGGACATGTACGAAGATGCACAAACCAATGTACACACAATGGAAGGGGATACAGATGCTTTTCCCATTACAGTTGGGGTACACCAAGGATCAGCCTTGAGCCCCTTTCTATTCATTCTGATTATGGACGAGCTCATTGGGTACATCCAAGAGGATGTGCCTTGGTGCATGCTTTTCGAGGATGACATAGCCCTGGTGGGAGAGACCAGGGAGGAGGTGAATGAGAAGCTAGAGCTCTGGAGATTGGCCTTAGAATCAAAAGGGCTAAGAATTAGTAGATCTAAAACTGAGTATATGGAACTCAAGCTCTGTGTATCTACCATGCCAAGCATAGACGATGTCAAGATTGGATCAGAGTGCATACCGCAAAAAGCGTGCTTTAAATACTTGGGTTACATGGTGCAACAAGATGGCGAAGTGCACGCAGATGTTAACAACAGGATTAAAGTGGGTTGGCATAAATAGAGGATGGTGTCGGCGGTACTGTGTGATAGGAAGTTCCCACTCAAGTTAAAGGGAAAATACTATAAGACGGTAGTGAGATCAACTATGTCTTACGAGGCAGAGTGCTGGCTAGTTAGGCAACAACACACGCAGAAGATGAAGTTAGCAGAAATGAGGATGTTGAGATGGATGTGTGGACACACAAGGAAGGATAGGATCAGGAATGAAGTCATAAGAAGTAAATTAGGCGTATCGAGGATAAGCTGCGGGAGCAACGTTTGAGGTGGTTTGGCATGTTAGGAGAAGACCGAGCACTACATTTGTCAGGAGATGCAAATAACTCCATATTACAAACGGGAAGAGACGAAAAGGTTGACCAAAGAAGAGTTGGATAGAAGCAATTCGACAGGACCTCGCCCATCTCTACCTTAGTGAAGAAATGGCCTTAGATAGAGCCTAGTGGAGGATTAGTATAGGGGTAACAGATATAGCAGGGTAGGAACATCGAGCACTTCTAGGTTAGTACTAGCACGACCAAGCATCTTGCATGCCCGTTTGTTTTACGCATTTCTGCCTTGCTTCTTGTTGCTTACGTCATTTATATGCTTGCATGTTGTTGTTAGGTAGGCTCCCTTCCATTAATGCTTGGTGCTTTCGCGTTTTGCTCTTGCTTAGATGCTTCCATGCTTGTCATGCTTTCCGTGCTTTTTATGCCCTCTCGCTTTTCAGGATGGGGGTCCTCGGAAACAGCCTCTCATTAGGGTATCCCCCTGATGGGGTAAGGCTGCGTACATCCTACCCCTCCCAGAACCTGCTCACACGGGAGCCCTTGTGGCACTGGGCTTGTTGTTGTTGTATTTTTTATTTGTTCAAAATGGTTTCTAATGGATTACTTTATGGAAGAATTGGTCCTTTATCTTTTAATTTTTATAATTTTGGATGTCATATGTGAGACCTACTTTGTTATAAGATAAAACATTAGAGATCATTTTGGAAAAAAAGACGAGGGAGTAATTTGATCAAAGTTACAATAACGAGGAACAAATTTGAACAAAGTTACAAGACGAGAGACCATTTTGAACAAAAAAGGAAGAGGGACTAATTTGATCAAAGTTACAAAGATAAGGGACTAATTTGAACAAAATTACAAAGACGAGGGACTATTTTAAAAAAAAAAAGAAAGACGACTTGTTTGATCCAATTTACAAAGATGAGGGACCATTTTGAACAAAAAGGGAAGATGGACTAATTTGATCAAAGTTACAGAGACAAGGGACTAATTTGAACAAGGTTATGAAAGATGAGCGACCAATTTGAACAAAAGAAAAGATAAGGGACCAATTTGAGCAAATTAGAAACATGGGGACCAACGGCGTAAATAACTTGGCTGACATTTTTATAACTAGAAGATGCACATCACTAGATTCATTGAACTATTTCTTGGAACAGGGCCGGTCCGGATATTCTTGGGACCCCAAGCAAATTTTCAAATGGGGCCCTTCATATATAACAATATTTCTAATAAAACGTATTAATATTAACAATTGCTACTTTAAAAGTCACAATATTTAAAATTTGAGCCCCTAAAATTTCGGGGCCCCAAGCAGTTGCTTGGAGTTATATCTGGCCCTGGGTTGAAATAACCCCTTGACTTCATTTCGGGGCCCCCTTGAAATAACCCCTAAACTTTCTATTTAATTAAACATCATCCAAGTTATCAATTTAGATTAATTAGACTCTCTACTTCGTATCTCTAGGATGTTGCACTTGGTCAACAACTATGAAAGGTCTAGTTTAAACTACTCAAGTAATTTAGTTGTGATTATGGCGCTGACGGAGTTGACAATTAGGAAAAAAAATGTGATAGAAGGTCTAACTGATATAGACGATAATGAAAAATTGAGAGATTCGTTCAAGCAATATTTGAGTCTTCTTTGTAGTATTTATCTAAGTGGAATAGTTTACTGTTTCTGTATCCGTCTCTTCCTTTTTTATGGTAAGTTGTAAGGTTTCTTAGCTTGGTTACCATGCAATTGATTGAGAACTTATATCTGATCTTCTTTGAAGTTTGAATTCCTTAGGAATTTGTCTGTTTTGACGGAAAACTTCTTTTGTCTCATTTACTACCTTTGAAGACGTTCACTGAATCTTTCAGGATGTTTTGGTAGGAGATGCTAGTATATAACTTCATAGCAATAATTATTAATATGAAAAATAGTTTCTTCTGTATTAGGAAAGTTTACTTCCCCATAGCGAAATGGGAAAACATTTTCCTTAGTGGAAGGAAAAGCGTTTTTTCATCATAATCCTGCATCATATGCTTCATGTCAACCATAACTTGGCCACCTTGGAACCCATACAAATTATATGATAAGTTATTTTCTTTAGTTGGAAAGATGAAAATTTTTAAGAAAAGAGTGTTTTTGATTGAAAATATTTTGAGAACCAAAATTTTCTGTAAGAAAAATATTTTCAGCTTTTGTTTAATAGTTTGACTAAAAGATTGTAGAAAGTAGAAGCAGCACTTCATCTGATATGAAAATTGATCTTCCGAAAGTGGACTTTTTGTCCTTTGATCGATATTCTTTTTTTTATCTATGATAACTGTGATTGTAGTTAGAGGTGTATGGATGAGATAATGTAGTTAGAGGTGATGAGAGTTATTACTGTTATCTTCTTCGCGATGCTATGATATACTCAATGGAAAGATATTGAAGTTTGGGTAATATACTCTACAACACTACGATAAGCTCAGTGCCACAAGGGCTCTCGCCAAAACACATCTGTTTTTTTTTTTTTTATGTACGCAGCCTCACCCTTCAAGGTGCTACCCTTAAGGGAGGTTGTGTCTGAGGGCCCTTACCTTAAAGGATGGGTAATCTGTTCTGCGTGCCTAAAGGATGGGCTAGCATTTGTTTTTTACTTATTGCTTAGAAATACATTGGAAATGATGTTTTAACTGTTCCACTTAAATGCTTTGTTGAGTTTTGATTTTCACCTTCACTGTCTTGAAAAACGATATATTCAGATTTGATAAGCCGAATGTTAGACTCTTGATATTGATTCCATATCACATTACCTTTTAGAATCTTGCATTTCATCACAAGTTATAGATTACATAATGTGATGGAAATAGCATAGTTCGAGCACAACCCCATGTTCAGACTCCTCAGTGTCATAGTTTCATGTCTGGAGTCAAAATGTACATTTGGGGATCCTTGATTCGTGGGGCATATTGATGGTTCTTACTGTGATGCATATCGGTGGATATACAAATCGAGAAACCTGTTCCATTCATTGACCAGGTGGGTACATGGTTGAGCTGTATTGAGTAGCTATCCTTTTTATCATTAAGTAGCTAGGTCTATTTCATACAAGGCTGAGATTTTTCTTTATAGTGAATTTGCTAATTCCATGCCTGCTGTCAAGGGAAGCTCTTTGGCTGTGCTACACGGCAAACAATGAATTGGATGTCAATCCAATACAACGTGTGCATATAGGCTGAAAACAGCAGTGATGAAGTGTGTGTTGATTGACAGTGATGACTAACTTTGGGGTGAATAAGGATGCAGAACTTCAAGCTCAATGCATATTAAATAGATGCAAAAAATTGGAGGAGTTGCAGTCATTTAATCATTTATGTGTCAAGGATGAGGGGCTAAGATGTTGTATACTGATCAAGATATTAATGAGCTGGAATTTGGTATCTCTAAAGGCAGGCCTCTCTTAGTGACACAGTATTCTGTTTGGGTTAGTGGTAATTTTATCGTTGATCACCAAAGTAATAACTGAAGTAAATATAAATGGCACAGAAAGGTTTTAGATACTACATCTTTCCAACATTTTGCTACCATTAAATGCCTTTGACATATCATAATCGTTGTTATGCACGAACGTGGTCCCAGTATGCCATTAAATGCCTTTAGAAGTTCCACCCCTGCACAAGCCCGTGCTAGAAAGAGAAATATGTGTGTTTGATTTTTTTAAAACAAGAATTATTCATTTTTCAATAAGAAGAGATGTTCAGAACAAGACTAAAACCCAAGTATATATAGGCTGAATAGGATTTGGGCTCTAAGCAACAACATAAAAGCATTTAAAGATAGTAATAATGGAAGTTTCCTTGAGGCACTGGGATTGTTGTTGTTGTTGAAGAATAAAAGTTTCCTACTTTTTAAATCTCTTCCTAAAATAGGTCTTCTTGCCCACATGCATTGCTACCCCTGTTACATCATTGCTCTCTATAATTTCTTGCTTTATGTTCATTTGGTTGACACAGAATAATGACCCCTGTAACAGGTCATGTAAATCACTCAATTTTCTGGAAAAATCTTGCCCCAGTTAGGGTAAGATCTCTAGTGAAAGTCTACCAAACTTTAACAGTATACTGGCGTTTAACTGTACAAGAAAAAATTACATAATTTTATTGCAGGAGGGAGGTGGTGAGCCCCCAAAGGGTTCCTTGGGCTTGGCCATTGATTCAAACTTTGGTTCTTTGGAAAAGCTGATCCAAAAGATGAACGCAGAAGGCGCTGCTTTGCAGGGGTCTGGCTGGGTGGTGAGATTTCTGGCTGCATAGAGGCTTTAAACCATCCCTTTTTATCAATTTCCTGTGGTTTTTATCAAATTTGCATATCAAATCATTGATCTCTTGCTTTTTTTTTCCTTTCATGTTATCATGGAACAGTGGCTAGGTGTGGACAAGGAGTTGAACAAGCTTGTTGTTGATACTACTGCCAATCAGGTGATTGTCTCTTCCGGAGATTTGTGTATGGTGCTAACTTTTATGAATGTAAGTAGGGATGTATATGAGCCAAGCCGTCGGTTCGTTAACATTTAGTTTTGCTTTGGGCTTGAAGCTCGACAAGCTTGGAAATTTCAAGCTCGAGCTCTAGTACTTTGGGCTCAAACTTGGCTAGATTAGGCATATTAAGCCTAGTAAAGTGTATCAACATAGGCTTGGTGAGGCTAGTTTAAGCTCGCAAGCCTGCGAGCTCGAGCTTCACTAGACTCGGGCTTGATTTATTAAGCTAAACAAGTTGGCTTGGCTTGACTCAAGGTCGAAACAAGCTAAGCCTTTCGAGCTTTTTGACAAGCCGGCCAGCTTGTTTACTTGAATGTAAGAGTTACTTCAATGCATGCGAAAAGGAAACACGATTACGGTATAAAATATCAAATTTAGCTCTTTTTTTTTTTTTTTTTTTTTTGAACTGAAAAATTTAGCTTGTGCACCTTGCTTATTTTCGGAATTTATAATATAGCAAACTAACATTTTCCTCGGATGCAGGATCCTCTGGTAACAAAAAGCCCAAATTTGGTCCCTTTGCTTGGTATTGATGTCTGGGAGCATGCCTACTATCTCCAGGTAAAGCATTTACTATGCTTTTAGAATATTAAAGCGCAGGAATATCGTATCCATGCTTCATTCAGATCTGCAACACATGGTTACGGAAGAAAAAAGCTAATGCTTCTTGGTATCACTGAACACTTGGAAGTTGTTGTAAAAGAGCTTGCTGCTGTATATGATTACTTTATAATTTGCCATTTTACATCGAGGACTAAAGTACATAAAATTTTAACTAATCAAGTCTGAACCAACATAGAAGTCAAAAGTTCATGACTTCTGCCTTTTACGTGGCCCAAATGGTTCAGTACTTCTGCAATCATCAATCACAACTACAGCTGAAATGTAATATCTAATGTAGGGTTGTATATGAGCCAAAACGAACCTCAGCTCGTCAATCTTGAGGCTTGGCTCATCTGCATTTATCTTGGCTTGTGCTCGGCTCAAAACTCGCGGAGCTTTGAGACTTCAAGCTCGAGCTTGGCTTGTGATAGGCTTGGTTGAGGTCAAACTTTGATCAGTAACTTTTGAACTAAGTTTGCCTTATTTATGCCTCATTTAAGCTTGATCTAGGTCTGTTTGAGGTCGTTATGGCTCGAGCTCAGCTCATTTATCCTCAAACTAGGTTTGATTGGACATATCTATGAATTCAAGACGAGCCGAGCCCTTCGAGCTTTATGACGCTTGCAAGCTGCCTGGTTGATGGACAAATGACTGGAAATACCATTGACATCTATTTAGAGGGAAAGTGAAGCAAAGATGTAGATTAGACACTTTCCTTAAACGTAGGGGCCAGGGCTAATAGCTTACTGGGCCACTATGCAGGAGTCCTACAGAATGTGAATTTGAAGGATGAATTCTAGTTGCTTTGCTCCAGGGCCTATTCGGTATCATTCTCTAGTTGTAGTTTTTGATTTTAAAAATCTAAAAATTAGGTTTTGAAAATGGTTTTTTGTTTTTGGTTTTCTATTTTCAATTTCTCATTCAAACTTGTAAAAAGCTGAAACAAATGACTGAAACACAAAAGAATTATTTTCAATTTCTAGTATTGAGTTTTTCAAAACAAAAAATGCAAATTAAAAACCACACCAAAGAACCCCTTAAGCTTTTAGGCATTGTTTTGTCCTCTTCCGTTCAGTTCCTATTACTTGGTTACGTGAATACATAAGTTAAGGCTCTAGGACAAGAGGTGTTCTAGGTTCAAATTCTCTCACTTCCAAACCTTGTTTACCTATCAAAAGAAAAGAAACATGAATCAAAATTTATTTCAAGAAAAACCCTTCATATATTTTTGCTTGAGAACATTTTAGTCTTCTGTTTTGCTTTAAAGGAGAAGCGCTATATTTCTAAGCAAAAAAATAATTTCTACTTCTATCTAAAAGCATGTTTTCCTTTCAAGTCAAATACACCAAAAAAGCCTATTTTTCTCGATAAAACGCTTTTTCCCCTAAAAAAGAAACTTGGCCAAATAGTGCCTTAACTACTTTCAATAGAGATGCGAAGTCATTTTCCTTTGGATCACCCTCCTGGCTGCGCTTCAAACCTTATACTCTTCCTACGTCAGCTTAGATTCAAACATGTAGACCAACCCTATTTAAAGTTATGCAATGAAATTGATTTTTTAAGCAAAGCAACGACAAATATATAATTAGGAGTAACAAGCTTTGATCGAGATGAGAAATATCTTCCCACTATAAGAATATCCGGTTGCTCTTCAGGCCTTCAAGAGCCAATATTATGGTCGATTAGGGAAAGCAATTGTATTTTTTTTCTCTTCTTCTCTGTTTTACCTGCTGTCCTGTACCTTGTACTGTGTCTTTGCTTCTTTGATGGTAGCCTTCTCCAGCTTGTTACAACAATAACAAAAACGAATCCAGTGCCTAAAAGGCTCCCACCAAGGCGGGGTCGGGGCATGAAATGTACGCAGTCTTACTCCTAAAAGGTGCTACTCGGAAGGGAACCTATTTTCAAGGGCCCCCAATTAATCTGCGAATATATAATTTAATTTCTCGTCCCTAATTAATGATCATGGTGGTCTGAGTACACCGTTGGAGTTCAATGTACGAGCAGAACTAGTGACCAAGGACTAGATACACCTTCTTAGTGTTTGAATCTAGGTGCTAGATTAATTCTGTATTTCTGGTTGTGTCAAATAAGCCTATGCATATATTTTGTCCACTGTATTAATTTAGTTCTTATGCTTTAATTGTGTCAAATTTTGTTCCTGGTAATCCTACAGTAAAATTGCCTTAAGTTGGCGACATAATTTTTAGTTTTCGAGTAATGGGTGAGTTTAAATTAGGTTAATGTGTTGATTTATATTGAATAACTTGCATTGGACATGACCAGACCGTTAAAAATTACATGATTAACTTAACTTAAACTTTAATAGAACACTAAATTGGCATAATGTAAATTGTACAAATACTAAATTGAACACAATTAAAAGTAAAATGACCAAATTGACATATAGTGCAAAGCAAAAGGACCTTTAGCATAAATAACCTAGAAAATAATGATTTCAATTAGTGGTGTATTTGAGTCTAGCCGAGCCTTGAGCTCGTCAAGCTCGAGGCCCGGCCCGTTTATATTTCAAAAGCTATAAAATATCTGGTTGCTCTTCAAGCCTTCAAAAGCCTATATTGTGATCGATTATCGGTTCGGCTTGATTGAGCTCGAACCAGGCTCTCTAAGCTATGAACTAAGCTTGTGATTTTTAGGCTCATTTAAGCTCCATCTAGGCTCATTCGGGTTCGTTTTGGCTCGAGCTCGGCTCAAACTTCACATGGTTGGACATGTTTGAGCTATTTAATTATATTAAAATAGACTCAGTTATGCTTGTTTAGGTTTACGAGCCTACGAGCTCAGGCTTTATTAGGCTCGGGCTCGACTCGATAAACTAAAGGAGCTGGCTTGGTTTGGCTCTAGACCAAATGAGCTGAGTTTTTCAAACTTTATAACGAGCTGGCTCATGAGGGCTCGAGAGCCAGCTCATTTGCACCCTTAAATGCAATACTTTCTCTGCTTACATATCTAGTCTCGGCAAGGAAATGCTTGTCCCCATTTTCGAGTAGTTAAGTAATATTGGAGATTTGAATCCAAGACCTCTTATTTTACGGCTTTAACCTGAGTAATATTTTACTGCTGGCAAAATAAGCTTCGTTGTCCTTAAAAGCTTTTGGTTCAATCTTATGATCAAAATATAACTAAAATGACATAGCTAATAGCAAATGGAAATTTCCCGTCATTGTGAAATTCAAGCCTTCTGGGTCCTAGGATGAAATGAAGGGTAGCTTTTTGCACTTTTCCTGGTTGATTCTTCCAACTAAATGATCTTTCTACTTATTAAGGAGTCTTTAAGTCTAGTAAGCATCTCACTTTAGAGTTGTGAAAGAAAAAAAATCAATATATAAGCCTGGTGGCAGTGTTACTAAAAGCGCCGCGTTATGCACGCCTCAGGCGCAAGGTGCATGAGGCGCCTGCTGGGTCGCCTTTTCTGACCTCAGGCAGGGCATTGTCAGTGAAGCGCATGGAGGTGCAAACTTAAGTGTTGAAGCTGGTGCAAAGCGGTGTGCGTGAAGCGAGCGCCCCAGTTGGCAAAAATGAAGAGAGCATAAAATATGCTCTAAGAAATTAATTATCTTCTTTTAATTTTAGAATGATATTTTAACATGATACTTTTTACATTTCCTATGCCAAACCCTTGCGGCTGGTAATGCCAAATGGTGTTGGAAACGGAATCTGATTTGGACTTATTTGTGGATCTCCTTTTTTCCAACTTTGGGAATTGAGTTTAAGGCCCAGTGAAATTTTGCGCTACCTACATGCATTAGTGCGTGTCATTTGCATGCATGCTTCATCACGTGCAAAAAAAAACTAAATTTGGACATATGAATACTCGAAATTGTTTGTAATTTTGTTTCTATTTATGGCGACGACATACCTCAAAATTGCTTGTGATTTTGTTTCCCTTTCTCTAATCGTATTTTTGGTGTGTATCCGGCTTTGCTTGGATGACAATAACATACCTTGAATTTGTTGGTGTTGCAGTACAAAAATGTGAGACCGGATTATCTGAAGAACATATGGAAGGTTATGAATTGGAAGTATGCAAGCGACATGTATGACAAAGAATGTCCCAGCAGCTAAGCTATAAGCTCCATTATTTACGAGTTTGTTTAATATTGCTTTTTATTTGCAATTTTTAGTTTTATGGAGACTAAAAGTCATATACTAGAAATGATTTTTTCTGGTTTTTGGTTGTTTGTTCTCCATTTTTTCTTATTTTGACTTGATACTGGAAATAGAAAAACCAATAACTAGAAAGATCTGTTTTGAAAATCTAGTTTTTAGTTTCTCATAAACTAAAACCGCAAATAAAAACAAATACTAAACAGGCCAGAACTTTTCTGCTGGAATAAAATTGAAAGTATGTATGAATTTTGAACCGGGCCTGGATCTGTTTTCTTGCATTTACATTTGCTTTTTTGTTGTGGACATAATCAATAAACATTAAACTGAAACATCTGCATGATGTGTGTATTTCTGTCATGTAGACATTCATCTAGGAGCAACATCCTATAGGGGTAAGATTGCGTATATTTTACCCTTTTGAAATCTTGCCTTGACGGGAGCCTTTCAAGCATTGGGTTTGTTGTTGTTGTAGACATTTATCCTGGGTTATCCTTGTATGGGTTCCCAGTTATGATAGTGCACATTTTGGCAAAATACCTTGAAAGGGCATTGTGTTTGAGAAAAACAATTGGAAGGACAGAATGTTTACTAAAAGTCCCAAATGTTCCAAAAAAAGAATAAGAAGGTAACTTGTTTTGAAAAAAAAAAAAAAAGCATTGACTTCGTCTTATGAGGCTAAAATAATGACGTGGCGACCGAAAATATAATTTGGCCATCTGTAACGTAGTTAACATCTGTCTTTTTCTTTTTGTAAAATAGCCTTTTGTTGAAAATTTCACAAGTTTTGTAAGAAATCTCGCATTGGAGCTATAAGATAAAATTGATAAACTTAAGTTTAGTGGATTACTTAATGATTTATGAAATGAAACTTCATTGCTTTTATATGTGGATCTCAGGGCCAGCTCCATGCGCTTAGTTTGGGCGCAACGAAGTTTCATGCCCTTTATATTCCTTTTTTGAAGCATTTTGGTGTCCTTTTTTGTCCAAGTTTACTAGTTTGGTAGCTTCGTTAACATGCTGTAAGTTGATTAAAAGAAGAGTGAATAAAAGCGATAACAGAAATGAAGTGCAAATGAAAGCATGAGTACTTTCTTTTTTTATTCTACACTTTTAAAGTAAATTAATTTCCTAGAGCATATTTTATAATTTAGATTGTTTTGACTTATTAAATGTTATGTTATGCTATATCTTGCTGTTATAGGTTTTTGTGATAGCAATTCATACTTAACTAATCAGCTTTTAAGTTACTTTCTACATATGAAAGTTCCATGAAAACAAGGACTCGCTTGCTTTCTCTCGGGCTTGGAGAAAAGTTATAGTTAAGTCGGATTGTAAGCAGGCTATTGATTTTATTTCTCACGCTGTAATCCCCTCGTAGGAATATATTGTTGTTATTGCAGATATTATGTTGTTGTCCTCGTCTAGTTCTTTTGATGATTTTCTTTTTCGGTGGGCCCCTAGGTCTTGTAATAAGGTGATCCACTTTATCGCTTCTAATCATTTAGGTGGTAGGTGTTTTCATGATTGGTGGCATGTTTGCTTACCCCGATTGTATCCTGTGTTAACATTGATCGTTCAGTAAGGTAGTTTTAGCCTTCGGGCTTTTTTGTGTTAAAAAAAATGAAAAAAGGTTTGCCTATTGTAGATTTTTTTTAAATTACTTCTAAATGTGTATTTATAAATATTTTTGGAAATCTAATGTCGATAGCATAGAAAACGAAAAGTTAGAACCGATAATATGCGTATTTGCTAAGTCTCGTTATGTCAAAGGCTATAGAGTCAAATCCTTTCAACTCGACTCATTAATATTTTATTTCAAGTCTACCAGAAACTAGGAAGGATATCATAAAAGGATTAAAAGGTAAATTGCAGAAAATTGTCTTTTCCTTTGCTTCAAAAATAAAAAAATTTTTTGCAAAAAAACAAACACTTTACCACGTTACTTTTTAAGAATCTATTATTTTACCCCAATAAGTAAAGCAAAAATACAAGATTCCTTTATTAGAAAAACAAACACTTTGTCACATTACTTTTTAGAAATTTATTTTTTTATCCCAATAAGTTCAGTGGACAATAATTTAAGTTTTTATGACCAGTTTTTCCTTTAAAATTGATGAATGATAGTATTTGGTTTTATTTTCAGAAAAAGATTTTCTATTTTAAAAAAGAATAGGGGGATTTCTAGAATTAATCTAAAATTAGTCCTCTTATTAATTAAAATAATGATATTAAAAACCTAAAAGATTAAAATGTATTTTCAAAATTTCCACAAAAATAATTTGAAGAAAATAAATACTATGAAACACATTATTGTTTTTGACCAAAATACTTTAATTAGATTGATAAATTTAGAAAATGAAAAATGGAAGGAACTAGAAACGTTGAAAAAATTATTATATTTGTGTATTTCATTTATTTGAAAAATATTTTTTTTAAAAATTGTTATATTTTATTTTAATGTTTCTTTAAAATTTATTTCAAAAATTAATTTTGTATTTTTTATAAAATAATTATTTGACTTTTGAAGTTTTCCTTATCTAAATTATTTAGATTACATGTTATTATATAATAAATCTACATATCTTAGGCATTGCTTTTTTTAATAAATAATAATTTTGCCTTCCTATTCAAATTTTATTCAATCAGTACATACCAAAAAGATTAGTATATCTTTTTTTACGAACGTAAATTGTTTAATTTGAAAAATATATTTTCAACTCTTTTTCATAAATTTTTCTAAATTTTCAATTTTCTGTATTTTTTTAGTTTTGGATTTATTAACCTAATGGAAAATTTATTTTGTCAAAAAAGTATTGTCTTTCATTTTATATATATTTTTTGAAGTTTCTTTTACTCAAAATCTTAATTTTTTTTAATCTTCTATATTTTAATCCTATTATATTATAATTATTTAAAGATTAGTTTTTGATGAATTGTAGAAAACTAAAAGAGGAGTTTTCTGCAATAGTTATAATAACTTTTAAAATATAAAATCAAACAATTTACCTCTCACTTTTGAAGAATAAAATAGTTGAAATAAATTCAAATAATGGTTAACATAACAAGTTGGATAAAATCTTGGATTTTTGAAAAGGAAAAGCGTAGAGCATTTGGATTTTTTTTTTTTTTTTTTGTGTGGCAGACTGGTTTGAAGCAAAAGACACCATTAAATTATAAGAAACTTGGCCAAAAATAACAAGAGAAAGATAAGATTTTGTTGGCAAATATCTCTGTAAATTGAGCAATTTATATGAATATGAATTTCATTATTTTACTTTTAATTGTGTCAATTTTATCTTTAAAAGTTCCAAATCATATCATATTAGTCATACGGTAATATTGAAATTAATGAAATGTTTGACGTCATAACATGTTTGCAATTCCAGATTCTTTAGAAATAGAAAAGGCCATAAATTCAAAACAACTTTTTTTCCCCTTAAGATTTTGTTTTTAATTGCTTACTTATTTTAGTGAAAATCATAAACAAGAAATTTAAAGGAATTAGAAAAAATCATTTCAAAACCAAGTTTTTAATTTTTTAAAAATAAAAAACTACGTTCGAAAACATATACTAAACTACACAAAAAAACCCACATATAACCCCAACTGAAATGTACTTGTGACCTATCATTAAAAGGTTCCACTGCTAATTTAACATCAAACTTAGTCTAGGACAAAATTGATGTAATATGAATTTTATATTAAATAAATTAAGGGAGTTATTATTGTCAAAAAAATATTGTTACTTCCAAAATAATGACATGACTTACAAGCATTGACCATAAAATCACCCTAAATTAATACAATTAGAAATATAGGAACTAAATTAAACTAATAAACAAAGCACACGCACTAATAACAAGGGTATTTTTACAATACGGTTTTTTTTACAAAAAACTACTTAAATTTTAAGTGCGGTTTAAAAAAATTATTTAGATTTCTTAATTTTTTCAAAAAATTGCCTAAACTTTTCAATTTTACAACTTAGTGTTAGCACTATTAACATCTGTTAATTTTTTTCGAAGCGGCTTTTAAAAAGAGAAAATGATTTAAAAAAGTCAAAATTATATTTTGAATAATTTTAAAATATATTAAATAATTATGTTAAGTATCTAAAAAATTTTAGATATTTAAAAATAATCCTTATGTTTTTAAAATATTTTTTGAATGTCACATCAACAAAAATTAACTAATATTAACAATGTTAAAATTAATATGTGATATTAAAAAAAAATTTGGTTAAAAAAAATTAAAAAATTATAAAAAATTAAAGTAATTTTTTAAAAAAATTAGTAAATTTAAATAATTTTATAAAATTGTATCTATATAATATAAATAATTTTCAATGAAAAAACCCATGAAACTAAGAGGGACCAAAGTGGAAATTCACCAATCCCCTACTATAAAACCCTAACCCTCTTTCAATCAACCAATTGCAAGAGCAAACCCTAGCAAAGCCTGCCGCCGAAGCCCTAACCCCCGGTAGATCTCAGAGCATCAACAATGGTGAAAAATCAATCTTCTCTCTCTATAATCGATTTGCAATTTGCAATTTTCAATTAGGTTTTACTGTGTCTTCACGTTAATCTGTAAGTGCAGACTTTCAAGAGGAGGAATGGAGGTCGCAACAAGCACGGCCGTGGTCATGTCAACTTCATTCGCTGCTCCAACTGCGGTAAATGCTGCCCTAAGGTAGTTTAATGGTCTATCTAGCTCTTATTTGATTTGAAGTTGATTTGCAATAAAGTTTGAATCTTTGAGTTTGATGTAAAGGACAAGGCCGTTAAGCGGTTTATTGTGAGGAACATTGTTGAGCAAGCTGCTGTTCGTGATGTTCAGGAGGCCTGCGTCTACGAGGGTAAAATATGAATCTTTGCTTTCTCTTTCTGTATTGATATTGTGGAGTTAATTACATTGTTCGTTTCTAATGTTTTAAAGTTTGTTTAAGTTAGTCAGTGCGTTTAAGAGGGTAAAACATGAATCTTCTCTTTTTCTTTGGGGGAAGTTACATATTAGCACATTGAGGTTTGGTGAATTAACTTTTTAGTCCATGAACTTTGTGAAATAGTTTTTAGCCTCAAAGTTACATGTATTTGATAACCTTGTCCGATTAAATGTGTGAAAGGATGTGAAAGTTGTCGTTATTTGTTAGTAAATCGATCATCTGCTTGCTATTTCACTCATCTCATACACAATCCTCAATGTTGTGACACTTGTAATGAAAAAAAGTTGGATGGAAGGCCTATTTAACTTCTACACACCATTGTTTAGACTACCTTTTTAAACATAGTTAAGTTTTGGACTATGAGATTGTTTCAAAAAATTTGTGGACTAAAGTTAGCGCACCAAACCTCAAGTATTAATATTTAATTTCCCCTTCTCTAAATATTGATAAATATTGATATCGTGGCGGAGGTTGTATTGGATCTGCGGTTCGCTGATTGTCAGATTATGAATGTGTGTTTATGTGAAGGGTACACTATCCCCAAGCTGTACACAAAGATGCAGTATTGTGTGTCCTGTGCCATTCACTCTCACGTTGTGAGGGTCAGGTCGAGGGAGAACCGGAGGGTCCGTGAGCCCCCTCAGCGCTTTGCCAGGCGACGGGTATGTTTTTATATTCGTGCTGTGTTTATAATCGATTTGGTTTTAATCCTTATGATATTGTGCGTGATTTCAGGTTCTACTTTGTTGTGTGTTATATGGATCTTTCATTTGATTGTTGTTTGTTAGGGTGAACACGGGCTACCATGTTTTTAAGCATGGATTTGCATAGTTCTTTAACCCGCCCCCCCCCTTTCTTTTTTTTTTTTTTGGGGGGGGGGGGGGGGTTGCAATGTAGAGATTCAAATGGGAATTTTATGGTTGCCAGAGTAAGGCCTTGTGATGATCTGTTGAGAGACTAAGCACTCTCAAGTGGTGTGGCTAAATTTTCTAGACTACACGCCCAAGACCGATAAAATAAGTTAAGATACAAAGTTGGATTCTTAGAAAGATGATAACTTAACCTGAGTGAAGAAAACTTATTACGAGGAGAGGATATACTACGTTTTTGGTGTATTTTTGACACACAAATCTATCATTACGTAGCTCACTTGTATATATAGGCTATCTATACATGAATATGGCAATATTTTAATTCATGAACTTACGCTTATGCACGAATATAGGAAGAGTGAGCCTAGGTGATATGAAAACCTACTTAAACATGTGTTCAATTAACCTAGTAAGTGAATAAACCTAATACTAAGTGATGCATGGATCAAGTTAGCATCTCAATTTTCCATATGATGCTTTTTAAAATTTTTGTTCCTGTGGGATTTCAACGGTGGGGTGGAAGTTTGACTCTACTTTTTCGTTGGTATGGCTATTTGGGGATTTCACAGTGATGTTTCGAAAAGCTTAGTATGTCATCGCATTCTTTACTTCCATAAAAAGCTACTTTTGCCTTCAATACTTATAAGTATGTTTTTATGACTTGTAATGTTAAATAACTATTAAAGGAGATATTAGGTAATGATTTTATGACTTGTCATTCATAAATTTTTCGAACATAAGGTTTACAAGTAGCTTATGATCCCTAAATTAACCCAAATACCAATTCATATCTCCACAAGCGACATAATGTTTTCAATACCCAGCTTTAGTAAATGTGGGTTGTGATTTGATTCCATGGTCTGATTTTCTCTGCTGATATGCATTGGGAAAGCTCAACCTACGTAGTTAGTTCCCTTCAGCGGCGGATCTAGGATTTTGGCGTAAGGGGGGCTTGAATAAGAAATAATAAATTACATAATAAAAATTTTTAAAAAATTCACAATTGATATTTTTTAATAGTTTCACATCTCAAAAAAAATAAAAAAAGCGCATCCAATCAAATTAGGGAAATACTATAAAAAATTTAAAATAATAAAAATAATATCTCTATATCTTAAATTACTATAAAAGAAACATATTATTAAGGCAAAGTTAACACAAAAAGATATGTCATTGTAACGAAAATTATTATTACCAATAAAAACTAAAACACCACTAAGCATTTACAAACAGCCTCTTCGAGTTTTTATGTTTTGGAATCGTTCAATGATTGTTTCAACACTAATGTCTTCAAAACTTGAGAAAGGATTTGAACTAGGAGACAAGTAATTGTTTTCTGTTGTGTACCTAGGGTTTAGGTTAAATTCTCAATAAAATGGATTTAGAAGTTAAATACCTAACTAACTTTTAAATACTATTTTTTGGCAGAAAAAGCTATTAAATAGCCGTTAGTGGGCTGTTGTTGGTGCGGCTATTTGTTTTTCAGATTTTAACTAATTTTTGGCAATATTTTCCCTATTTTTCCCCTTCTTTCCTTATCCGTTATGTCTATATAAGGATTGTACTAAATAACTCTTAATGAATAATAAGATTTTACTCTTTTAATTTTTCTTTCTCCCCCTCAATCTCTCTCTTTCTCCCTTACTTCTTCTTCAATTCTACTTCTTTTTCAATCTCTTTTTCTCTCTCTTTCTCTTTCTCTCAATTCAATTTAAGAAATATTAGTTTATGACCTATAATTTAATTAGGTCATAACATTTTCTAATTAAAAACAAATTAATATCTCTTACTAAAATTTATTAAATCAGAATTTTAGTAAGAGAAATATGAGATAAAAACTTAAAAGTATTGTATATTATATAAAGAGGATAAAAAAAATTAACAAAACTTACATTGATTGATGTCTAGTGGTGGCAGGTAGTGGTGCTGGCGTTGTTGGTGGCAGCGGCCAGGAAGGGCGGGCGGCGGGAGTGGGTTGGGGTAGGGGGCAGGTGGGGTCGGGTGGGGGAAAAGAGGGGACAAGAGGATTAGGGTTAAGTTTTTAATTTATTACAAAAAAACAAAAAAAAAAGAGGTGCTTATACAGGGATTTGATCCCAAGACCACCCACTCACTATTTATGCTCTCAAACCACCAAGCCAAAGGTCTGTATCTGCCTCTTATTTATTACTACTAGAATTTATTTTAAAATTCAGGGGGGGCTCCCAACGTAGATCCGCCATTGGTTCCCTTGCTTGTTTATTATATTTTCTTATAAGAAGATGTTGGCCCTTTAGAAAGTTCCTTAAATATGGTCAAGTGGTGCGTAAGCGCTAAGATGGAGAACTAAGCTTAGTTGGTGAGATCTTTCCTTGATTGTATGTGTTTACGCTGTGCTGTGCTAATGATTTTCCAAGTGCGTAAGGTGTTCATACAACCTCCAGTTGGTTATGTTTGTTCTAGGTCCAAGCGCAGCTGTTTTTGTGTCTCTATTTGATGTCATATCCATATTGTTACCTCCTGAAGCAAGTAGCTCTGGATTATTAAACTGACATTGATTTCACTAAAGCAAATTCTCGAACTATTTGATTTGTAGTTGTTTTTGTTGCTTATATTAGCTCCAGTAGGTGAATTTGTTTGCCGGTGTTAGTATAATGGACAATCTCCTAAATCAATCGCTTTCACTTGGCTAAGGTGGAATTCACTGTAATGTTACTGATGCGAATTGTCGAACTCGACCAACATCCCATCCCATGACTTAAGATCACCGAATTGTATCCTCGCTCTCGTTGTTACAATATTGTGATTTCAGAATCCATTACGCACCGGCTGTTACGTTATATAATTGTCTTTATTTGATTCCATGATTTATGTAAAGTGGTGGAGCTGTAGAAGTCTACAAGACAATGTAATACGTATTTAAACTTGACAAGATGTTTCTTTGGCTTTTTCCAGGAGGATGCCCCGAGGACTGGTGGAGCGCCGAGGACTGGTGGAGCACCTAATGTCCGCACTTAGGAGGAATTCTGAGTTAGGTTCTCTAAGGCTCATGCTTTCGAGTTAGTACTGACGTTTTTGAAGCCCGATTATTGTTGAGGTTTTGTTGGATCAAGTTTCTTTTTTCCTTTACTGGGTTCCATTGGCAATTTGGTTTTGTTTTGAAGAGAATATTTTTTTAGATAACATTGACTTTATGGGAATCAAAACTTTATTTACTCTTTGGATCTGCTTGGCTGCGCACAAGATATTTAACTAAGGATTGTTTTTTCTTTATTTTGTTTGATTTAGAAAATTGGTTTTTATATGAATTTGTACATAAAATCATGTTTGATCAACAATTTGAAGTAGGTTTGACATTGGGGTGTAAAATCGAAATGGATCCCTCTCGTTATGGGAAATCTCATTTCCTTTGTTTGTGGAAGAAGGGAAAAAAATATTTTTTTCTCTAAATTATTTTTACGTACTATTCACAAAAGAAAATTATTGAAATAGAATGGAAAATTATTTCTGTCAACGAACAGTGCTTTTAACTTTACCTTTTCTCCTCATCTTAACTAAATCTGATGTGAGTTTTATATAAATTTATATGGTGAAATATGTTTCTTAGCTAAACAAGAAATCTATGTAAAATTCGGCGCATCTGATGTAGAGAATTCATGTGGATCGTGAGAGTGGCATTATAGAAGCAACCTTATAAGCCATTTTAATGAGAGAACTTTGGTTAAGTAGTCTTTGTAATTTTTACACAAAACCTTTGAAAGTGACTGGCTTTTAAACGATCACTCTATATATGTATATATATTTGATCACAAGAAAGCTCGTAGGTGAAACTACATTGCATAACGATCATTGTTTACAATGGTTGCAAAATCTGAAGGAGGAGTATCCCACCAAACAGGAGAACAAAGATTTTCTGGAGTAATTAGAGGCAATAAAATTGGCCCCCCATTACAATATCTAAAGACCCAACGTAAAGTACAAACATCAAAAAATGAGGCATGGTTATATCAAAAATATCATCAATAATAGCACGATAGTCCCACGAAGAAGCACAAGATTGGCATATAAGAAATCCTCTAGTGCTTTACAATTGGACTCAAGATCACTCGTCTCCACCCCTTCGCGATAGCTAAAGAACATGCTTCTCGGATAGCTAAAGCTTCGGCCGCCAACATTGAACTCGCACATTCAGATTCACACCAGTGTCACAAACATGGTCCGTGTGTCACGAGCATGGGTGTGTATGGATGTCAAACGTTGTCATGTTATCGAGTAGCATGGGCTAACTATCATATGAGCAGTGTCACAGCAGCCTGTCACAGCACTAGGTCGGGCGTGCAATGTCAACCATAGCTTATGTCACAGGCAGGTCACACAGCAGCTATCACGGTCCCAAATCACAGTCAGGTGCGCTCTAGGTTCCTTCCGTAGCACACTGTCATGCGCATCTTGGTCACCGCCAACGTCATCTTATCATAGCTTAGTTTCTAGGTTGTTAGGTCATGTGCTTAGTTAGCCTTTCATGTTCTTAGTTACCTCTATAAAAGGGTGTGTAAACCTCTTGTAATTGATATCTTTGAACATTAATGAAATATCTCATACTTATAATCTCTAATTCTCTCTATCTTCTCATCCCAAATTCTCTCTCACTTTCTCTCTCTCATCTAGGGTTCATTTACCAGGCAGTAATGCAATCGAATACTATTAGAACTCCGAAATTAAGTGTGCTTGGGCGAGAGTAGTTCCAGGATGGATGACCCCCCTGGGAAGTCTTCGTATTGCCAACCCTAAAAGGTTGGAGGTCTTCACAAATAGCCTCTCGGCAAAGGCTACGTACATTTACCCCTCCCAGACGCTTATGCGAGGGTTTTTGAGGCATTGTGTTTGTTATTGTTGTCATTGCCATTGTTGTTTCTCTCTCTCATCTAACCTCTAAACCTCTCCCCCCCATCACCAACCCTAGGTTCGTGACAACCAGCCCCTATCGTGTCCCCCGGGCTACTCCGAGCAACAATGGCCAAGGTTGCTGTACGATTAGAGCTAAAGAAGGCTGCGTCTAAGTTTATCTTCACCACCCCATGAGGAGGTACTTGCTATTAGACTATATTGTAGAATGTTCCTAGGGTTTTACAATTTACCCTTTTGCCCTTTGACTTATGTAACCCTAGGGGTATTCTTAGTCTTTTGACTCTTGGTGTTTGCCTATATATTGTGAACTCCATGTACTCGTCTATTAAATTATATTTATTCATATGGTATCAGAGCAATTACTCTGATTTTCTTTTTTTTCCTTCTGCTGTTCTTTTCATTTCATTGTTTGTCGGGTTTTTTTTTTTTTTTTCCTCTATGCAATTGAAGTGTTGAATTCTCTAGTACGTTACATCTTTTACTGTTTTCTTTTCTTTCTTTCGTACTTTTTCATAATTTATTTGAGCAATGGCTTCTAATCCAAATCGATCCTACGCAAATGCCCTAAACTCCCTCCCCTCCTCCCCACCAAGCGGCGCCCGCTCGGTGGCAGTGCCCGGCCCTCCCCATGCCGGTGCTCTGCCCACCACCGCAGTGCTTAGCCCACCAGGGGTGGTGACCGACACCTCTATTGGCAGAACCACCACCACCGGTGTTTCCTTCTCTCGGTCGGTGGATGCCGGTGTCGCCATCTCCGGTACTCTACCACCACTTGGGAGGTCATTATCGAACCCGACCCTTAATCTGGGCATCCCGTCATTGTCGAACCAATTTTCTGCTTTCCCTGCACCCTCGCTCGGTGCTGGCTTTGCCGGACCCACACTGTCCGGTGGATTCCGGCCAACCGACGGTGGCGCACCTGCTCCGGCAATCCTCCCGACCCTCCCCCATGTCGGTGGGGATGCCGGTGTGGCGCCACCAGCCGCCCCTCTCTCTTCCCCAAACCCCAATTACCTAAATACAAATTACTTCAACCCTAATATCTATAACCATCCCGCTTCCCCAATTGTTCTTCCTTTATCCAATATCACTAGCATTGTAACAATTAAACTCGAAACAACTTCTGATTATCCCCCATGGAAAGAACAATTTAACATGTTACTACTTGCACACCAATTATTAGGGTTCATTGATGGATCTTACCCCTGTCCCCCTGCTCAAATAACTCTCCCCACCGGATCGACTTATTCTAATCCGGATTATATTACATGGCTACGCACAGATCAGAGTCTCCGATCTTGTATAGCTGCCACTCTCTCCCGCTCCCTTATTAATGATATTGTCCGCTATCCAACTTCCAAAGACATGTGGGATGCCTTGGCTAAGCGTTTTAGGGATCACTCCATGGCTAAGGAGTATGACCTCCGGACTCAACTCATAACCCTACGTAAAGATGGCAAAACCATGGATGCCTACCTTTCTGAACTTAAATCAATTGCAGATGATTTAGCTGCCATTGACTCGCCTGTGTCTGCTAGAGAATTTCAACACTTTGCTATTCATGGGTTACCCCCTGAATACGCAGCTTTTGCAACTTTTACCCGACAAACTTCAAAATTGTATTCTTATGATGCGTTAAAATCCGCTTTACTTAATGAGGAAGGTGCCCTCAACCGTAACAATGGCCGTACCAACCCGGACCCTGCCCATGCCATGGTTGCTTCCGGGCAACCCCCCCAACCGCACCACACGAACGGTGGCCGCAGCCGTGGTCGTGGTCGGAAGGGGAAAGGGGGTCGTGGGGGCCGCGGTGGCAAGCCACCCCATACCGGCCCACCGTACGGGTCCCACCTTGGGGTGCCATCCTCTAGTGTTCCCTACTCTGTTCGACCTCCGATCGGTCCCCCCTTCCACTCTAATGCTGGTGTGCTCGGCCCCGCTCCCCAATTTTGTCAGATCTGTTCACAAACTGGTCATACTGCTATTACCTGTTCTCATCGCTTCGACAACTTTTCATTCCCGGACCCTAGCCAATCCTTCGCTGCCATGACAATGGGGGAACCACATGACTACAACTGGTATCCTGACTCGGGTGCTTCCAACCATATGACGCCGAACCCAGGTATCCTCTATAACCTACTTCCTTATTCTGGTCATAAAGGTGTTCTTGTTGGGAATGGGGCCTTATTGCCTGTAACACATGTGGGCTCTACTACAATACCTAAAACACCCCTTCATTTAAACAATGTTATGCTTGTCCCTAATCTAACTCACAACCTTCTGTCGATTAAACAATTATGTCGTGAAAATAAATGTCGAGTTGAATTTGACTCAAACTCTTTTTGTGTTAAGGACCGAGCTACGGGGACACCGCTTCTACAAGTACCCAGTAATGGACCACTTTATAACTTCTCACCACATGACATTGGGCTCCTTGCACGGGTCACTCATGGCGCATTATGGCATCAGCGACTAGGGCATCTAGGCAACTCTGTTTTCAATACTTTGTGTAAACAACATTTTTGTCCTTCTGTTACGTTTCTAGATAAATGTTCTTCATGTTGTCTGGGTAAATCTAGAAAACTGCCTTTTGAACGTGTGCTACATAACACTACCATGCCTTTGCAGCTTATACATTCTGATGTTTGGCAATCGCCCGTCTCCTCTAATTCTGCATTTAAATACTATGTTCTATTTGTTGATGATTTTTCCCGCTTTACATGGCTCTATCCGATGCGACGCAAATTTGAAGTTTATGACATATTCACCGGTTTCAAAAATTTAGTTGAAAACCAATTTAATTTGAAAATTAAAGTTTTCCAAAGTGATGGTGGGGGTGAATTCGATCATCGGCGCATGAATGAGCTATGCCGGGATGCTCGAATTCACTTTCGACTATCATGTCCTGATACCCCCGAACAAAATGGGGTGGCGGAACGCAAGCATCGACATCTATCTGAAATGGCACGGACTCTCTTAATTCACTCAAAACTTCCCTATGAATTTTGGGACGACGCTTTTTGCACGGCATGTTTTACCATAAATCGTCTCCCTACACCAAATCTTTCTAACTTCTCTCCCTTTCAAAAACTCTTTCATACCAACCCGGATTATAATCGTTTTAGAATCTTTGGGTGTGTTTGTTACCCCAACATCACATCTTGTGCCCCTCATAAATTAGCCCCTCGTTCCACTCCATGCATTTTTCTCGGGTATGCGGCTCGATATAAAGGCTACCGATGTTTTGATGTCTTAAACAAACGAATATATGTTAGTAGGCATGTAGTCTTTGATGAATCCAGATTCCCTTATACTGAACTAGTTAGCCCTGATGTGCCCAAAACTGATGCTTACCATAATGTACCGTTGGTAATTTGCACTTCCCCTTTCCCGGGTGTTGCATCCGCGACTCCGGCTCCGGCCGAACCCGCCACAGCACCTCCTGACCGTGGGCTAACCCCGCTGGTGCCTGCGGTGCCTCCCGTCCCCGCTAGTGTCGGTCCACTGGCCCGACTGCCTGCGCAGTCCCCGCCCGCACCATCGGACGCCAACCCCCCCTCCCCTCTCGGGTCTTCGGTCCTTGTGACCAGTGATGATACACCTTCGTCATCTATTCCAAACTTCGAGTCCGACCCTAGTCCCGTGCCTAACCCGCCGCCTTCCCCTACTCATAATGTGCATCCCATGCGTACTAGGCTTAAGGATGGGATCCATAAAAATCGGTACCCACTTTCACTATCATCTATTACGGTAATTCAAGAGCCCACATGTTACTCGCAGGCCGCTAAAAATCCCCAATGGCAGCAAGCCATGGCGGATGATTTTAATGCCTTACTTCTTAACAACACTTGGGATCTTGTCCCACATGACCACTCGAAAAACTTTGTAGGTAGCACTTGGAAATATAAAGTGAAATATAAAGCAGATGGCTCGGTTGAATGGTTCAAAGCCCGCCTTGTTGCTCAAGGCTTTCATCAACGTGAAGGCCTTGATTATAAGGAGACTTTTAGCCCTGTTGTTAAACCAACCACCATACGCTTTATACTTACACTTGCTGTAACATACAACTGGTCTATACAGCAGTTGGACGTTAAAAATGCATTCCTACATGGTCACCTTAAGGAAGAAGTTTATATGAAACAACCACAAAGCTTCATACATCCAAAGTTTCCTAATCACGTGTGTCGCCTTCGGAAAGCGTTGTATGGGTTGAAGCAGGCTCCTCGGGCATGGTTCCAACGGTTCAGTACGTTCCTCCTTCACCTTGGCTTCACCTGTTGTCGGGCTGATCCTTCACTATTCATCCATAAAACACGTTCTCATCTGACCTGTCTCCTCCTCTATGTTGATGGCATTATCCTCACTGGGTCTGACCCCTCGCACCTCACGTCTCTCATCCAGTCCCTCTCGACCCAGTTTTCGATGAAAGATCTTGGCCGCTCCACTTCTTTCTTGGTATTCAGGCCACTCGCAATTCTAGTGGTCTCTTTCTCTCCCAACACAAATACACTGTGGACCTTCTCACCAAACTTGGTCTCTGCGACGCCAAACCAGTCAAAACCCCCCTACCCACCCGAGCACATCTCTCTTTGAGTGACGGGGCCCTACTTGAGGACCCTACTGAGTATAGGAGCGCAGTGGGTGCCCTGCAGTACCTCACTATGACCCGTCCTGACATATGCTATGCTGTCAACCTGGTCTCCCAGTTCATGTATGCTCCCCGTGATCCCCACTGGCAGGCTGTGAAGCGTATTCTCCGGTATCTCAAATCCACTCCTGATCATGGTCTTCTCCTACAACCTGCTCGCACTCTCACTATCACAGCTTTCGCTGATGCTGACTGGGGTGGTTGCCCTGACACTCGTCGCTCTACCACTGGTTATGCCGTCTACCTTGGACCAAACCTCATTTCCTGGCGAGCCAAAAAGCAGATAACCGTTCCCAAAAGTACGACTGAATCTGAGTCTCGGGCTGTGGCTCAGGCTGCTGCTGAAAGTGACTGGCTTCGGTACATCATGCGCGACCTGGCTATCCGCCACCCAGGACCCATCATCGTCTACTGTGACAATGTCTCCGCCTCCTACCTTGCTGCTAACTAGGTATCCAATGATCGTAGCAAGTACGTGGATGTCGACTTCCACTATGTTCGGGAGAAAGTCCTCAAGGGTGATCTTCAAGTTCACTACACTCCAACCACAAAGCAGGTAGCTGATATCCTCACCAAAGGTCTTGCGGCGGATCGTTTCTTCCAACACAAGGCCAATCTTCGCGTGCTATCACCCCGCTCAGATTGAGGGGGCCTATTAGACTATATTCTAGAATGTTCCTAGGGTTTTACAGTTTACCCTTTTGCCCTTTGACTTATGTAACCCTAGGGGTATTCTTAGTCTTTTGACTCTTGGTGTTTGCCTATATATTGTGAACTCCATGTACTCCTCTATTAAATTATATTTATTCATACTTGCCACCTTATACCCGCATGGGTGGATGAAGAGGTAAGTCTGGGGATGAGGGACCTTCCCTGCATTGACAAATTCATTGAAAAAAGAAACAGCAGCAGTAGCAATAAGGCCGATGTGATGGTTAATTCTTTGGAAGATAAGAGCGTCACAGTCTTTTCAGATCTCCCAATAAATAAAAGCAATCTTGCTAAGATTATCCATACAAAGTGATTTGTCAGAGTATAATGGTTCCCACCACTATTAAAAGTTTTTAAAACCTTCTGAGGTTGGTTTAAATCCAAAGGGGGGAGCGAACCAAATAGCCCTAACCCATGGGCAAAAGAAAAACATATGCTCGATCGTCTCAACGTTCCTTTCACATCTATGACATAAAGGGTGGGTAGTCAACTTCCATTTGAATAAATTCTCTTGAGTTGCCAAAGCATTGAGCAAAGCTCTTCACATGAAGTGATTCACTTTCGGGGGGCCATGAGAGACCACACCAATCTGAAACAAGAATCTGGGATTACGGCAGTACTTAATTGGGGAACCAGGTTCCCCTCGGAATTGATAGCCAAAGGCCAAGCATGGTACCTGAACTTAACGATGTACTCCCCGCTTTTCGTCGGATGCCAAGTCATAGAATCAGGCTACCCATTGGGATTGAAGAAATAGCTTTCACTTCCTCGGTGATAAGGGAGTGAAGCAATCCCGTCCTCCACCGTTGAGAAGAAGGATCTTATGTGTGACGCTCAAAATACAAAAGAAGTTTAAACAAAAATGTAAATATAGTTGTGTATATATATATATATATAATATTGGCACCAATTACTATGATAACTATAAAAGCAATATTTTCAGTGCCCTAAGGGCTTCCACTTAAGCAGAGTTTAGGGGGAGAGGTGGATGCACGTAGCTTATATAGGGTGGCGTTCTTATAAGAGCGTGAGAGGGGCAAATCTATCGTAATGGTCGTCCAAAATTTGTTGGACATTAAAAAAAAACATTTTTACGACCCATACCCCTTCATAGGGTAGAAAGAAAGAAGGGGTAAGGGAGGAAGTTGTTTTTTTTTTTTTTTTTTCAATACTCAACAAATCTTGGTCATAAATTGTTATTTTTTTTAAGTCCAACAAATCTTGGCCGTCCATTAATGGAAGGTCAGGATTCACCCCTCTCATGCTCTCTTCTTCTCATAATATATATATATATATATATATTATTGGCGCCAATTACTCTGATAGCTATGGTTGAATCTTATTCTTCTTCGAAATGTTGCATATGTTTTTAATTCCTTAACAATTTAGGTGCATGACATGCAACAGCAACAACAACAAACATAGTGCATGACAAGCAAAATTTTTAAATATAACATTGTTTTTGTCAAGTTCTGCACGTCTACTACGCCAAGCGCAGAAGGCGTCAAGATTGGAACATAGTGCATATCACAGAGAGCATGTTTCAAGTACATGGGATCCATAGTACAACAACACGGGGAGGTTGATGCAGATGTCAACAATAGGATTAAAGTGGGGTGGCATAAATGGAGGATGGCCTCCGCGGAACTGTGCGATAGGCAGTTTCCGCTGAAGTTAAAGGGAAATACTCCAAGACGGTGGTGAGGCCGGCTATGTCCTATGGGGCAGAGTGCTGGCCAGTTAAGTGCCATCACACGCAGAAGTTGAAGGTGGCAGAAATAAGGATGCTAAGATGAATGTGTGGTCACACAAGGAAAGACAGGATCAGAAATGAGGTTATAAGAAGTAAGTTAGGCATTGCACCGATAGAGGATAAGTTAAGGGAGCAACTTCTGAGGTGGTTTGGGCATAATAGGAGGAGACCCACTTATGCCCTTGTCAGGAGATGCGAACAACTTCATATTGTAGATGGCAAAAGAGGGAGAGGACGGCCAAAGAAGATCTGGATGGAAATGATTCGACGGGATCTCGCCTATCTTAACCTAAACGAAGAGATAGCCCTAGATAGAGCCGAGTGGAAGATTAGTACTAGTGCACCCGATATGATGGTGTAGGAGAACCCATCTGTTGTAGAACAAATGAGTGCCCGTAGCCTAGTGCAACGTCGCAGATATTGGCGCTATTGGGCGGCTCAGTGTTCCAAATGGGGGTGGGTAGAGAGGAAGAGGCCGGCCAAAGAAGAGTTGATTAAAGTACTAACCGCTGTCCTGGAGAAGGGTGTGAACAACCTCATTTTATAGCCGGGAAGAGAGGGAGAGGCCGGCCAAATACAAATACAAATATAAATAAGATTTACATCACAAATAAAAATAGAAATTAGTTAATGACCTTTTGATGAGACCTTGCCGACCCCAACCCAAATAGAGAGATAGCCCTAGTTTAGAGCTTGGTGCAAGTTTAAGATAGGGTAACATATTTAGCGGCGTAGGAGATATGTGCACCTATATCTGCTTGTATGCACGTGAATACGCGCATTACGGGTTTAGTCGATCAAACAGTGCCCCTTATTCTGGGGGTACAGGGCCATGGGCTGCTGATACTCTCAGCACATTCTGCACTGTCCGTCCTTCTCTTTTCTCTCTCCTCTCCCCTCTCTTCTCTCTTCTCGCTTCTCTCTCCCTCCCTCTCTCCCTCTCGATTTCTCTCTCCCTTGCTCTTTACCTCCTGTCTCTCTCTATACCTGCCGCTCTCTACTCCCCAAATGATCTACTCTTTATAGGTCTGCACTATGCAGCATGTAGGAGCTCCTCCCCTACATGCTTGTTTGCTTCTACCTTGTGCCCTTCACGCTTACATGCATAAATGTCTGGATTGATTTGATGCTTTACATGCTCTTTTTACATACTTTTTACATGCTCTACGTGCTTGTCTTACCTGCCCTCCTTTCTTTCTTTCTTTCAGGCTCTTCATAACTATCAAACTACAATGACCAGGTTGGGGGTCCTCGGAAACAGCCTCTCCTCAGGGTCTCACTCTGACGGGGTAAGGCTGCGTACATCCTACCCCCCCCCCCTTCCTGACCCTGCTCAAGCGGGAGCCCCTATGGCACTGGGACTGTTGTTGTTGTTGTTGCTATTTTTGTCAATTAAAGGTGGGTGATCAAGGAAGCTGAGACTATAATAGATGATTTCTTTTTAAAAAAATGTCAAATTTCTTGTAGGCTCCGTGTGACATATAAAATTGAAATTAGACTTTTCAATTGCGATTTTGGAATTATTATTAAGCTGGAACTGAGCTTCTATTGTTTAGCTAATGAAAGGAATTGAAAGCTCAAATATAATTTCATAACTACTCATCTTGGATTTTGGGTCAATTGAGTATATCATTATGGGTTTTTGGTCAACCAAGAGGAGTTTTGATCTAATTGTATCAGTTTGAATTTTGAGTTGTGTAGAGTTTCATGTCGAACTCGGGTTAGGTTTTAATTGGGTGAGAATATATCATGCTTAAGTCGTATCATATTTTGGGTTAAATTGGTGGATTCATATTGGATTTTGGGTTAGCGCAAGTAGGTTCAACCCATCGAGGTTTCGCATCAATCACGTTGCCCTGTTTGTAGCTTTGGGTTACTTGGGCTGAGTCAAGTTTAAGATTGAATTGATTAGATATTTCCAGTTTGGGTCATCCATAAATTTTAGATCAATTATGTTAGATTAAATTAAGTGTTTGGTCAACTTAGGGTTACATTCAAGTTAGATCCAAGTTGAGTAGGATCAATTTAAATTTAAACATAAAGATTTTGAGTCTATTAAACTGAGTCATCCACTTTGAATTATATTAGCTTAGGTTTAATTCAAATCAGATTCAAGTTATTCAAGTTTGGTCATTTTGAATTCCGAGTCACTTCAAGTCTAGCTGAATGTTCCCTTTTCATGTCATCATGGGTTATCATTTTAGGTTTTAACATAACAGAGTTCATATGAAATTATAATTTATTTTCCCTCGAAAACTGTAATGTATGATTTTTAGTTAAACTATAATTCCTTGAAATTAGGCAATCAAATTATAATTTTAATTCTAGCAAGTGAATCAACAACAAAAGTTGAAATCTTGGATTCAAATTCCAATTTCAGATCTAATTCTAGACTTCAATTCCATCCCAAAAAAACATGACCTTAGTGCTTCAATTTGACACAAGCTGGCAGGTCGGCACTGAAAACTCAATAGTGCCTAGCTCAAAATTAAATGATTACATTACATTCTTTTCTACATCGGTAAAGCCTATGGGGGAGGAAGAATCCCCGATTCAAACCCGCATCCCGAACTTGACCAATTGCCACTCCAACCACTGGGACGTACTGGGGACCAGCAAATGATTACATTACATACACAAACACATTTTCACCCCTCCTCTTAGTTCCAGACAGACACAGAGAGACACTTTCACAATATGACATAAAATTCACTTACCTAACCCTGCATAACTTAACATTTGACAAAATTATTGACGTTTATTGCACTTATGCACTCTGAGTCTATGACTCTGAATAACGCTCAGCAGCAAAGATTGCCCAGAAGTTTTCAAGTGTCAGAGTATGCTGCAGTGTCTGGAGTGAGTATGTACATCGTGCAGTCGTGAGCCTCGACTTCAACTTCAAACGACGAAACTGCTTCCCTTGTCACTTCCTTGTGCTATATCCGACATGGATAACACCACATTGAATTATAAATGATTATCAGTTTTTCACAATCCAAGAATAGGGTTGACGTAATATCAAAAAGTTTATAAGGCACGTTATGTTAGGTCAAATTGTGAAAAAATTGTTTCTTAGAAATACTTTTTGTAGAAGCATTTTCGTAGAAAGTGCTTTCATTACGGGTATTTTTGTTTGAAAAGTTTTTGGTTTCTACTTTAAAAGATAAGCACAATTTTTGTACTTTTGTTTAAACGTAGAAAAATACAGTTTCTGCTTTTATTTAAAAGTTGTTCTTTCCAAATCAAACATATTTAAATCTTGAAATTGGAGAGAACTTTTTCCTAGAAAAAAAGCATGACCACATAAGCACCGACTTCAAAAAAATTCAAGCTTTGACAGAAGAGATAAGAGGAACACTGCCTCTGAGGGTTGCATCGGTAGTTGGCAGTTAAAATAAAACTTTACCGGGTCTTCTTACATGGATCTAGTAGGGTCAGTCAAGAGCCCATGAACGCAAGCGAATGCTTAAATCTCACAATTTTAAGAGCCCTAAATCGTAAGGTCCTTAATTCAACAAGTGCTTAGATTTTTATTTCATAATTTATTCAATAAATATTTATGTTGCTATAAAAAAATATTAAAATCCATGAAGGACCTATTTTAAATATCCGCTTCAAACCCTAAAATTCTCATAACTGACCGCGGATCCAATGATCCATGTACCTTATCCACGGGATGCCAACAATAAGGATGGTATTAAGACGAGTGACCTTTTAAGAAGCCCTCGTGTCGCATCTAGGTGTAACAAGCCGAGCCTACCCGCAAGGGCACGTCATAAAGCTCGAAAAGTTTGGCTCGTTTTGAGCTCGAGCTGAGCCAAGCCAGAGCCTAAGTCTAATGAAGCTCAAGTGGGTAGGCTCGTGAACCTAAGCAGGCTTATCTAAATATAATTTATTAGCTTAATTATGTCCAAACAAGCCAAGTTCGAGCTTAAATGAGCCGAGTTCGAGATCACATGAAAGCAAACGAGCCTAGATTAATCTTAAATGCCCCTAAAAATCACAAGCTTAGTTTGGAGGGCATCAAGCCATGCCCGAGCCTATAACGAGCTGAGCTCGAGTTTGAAATTTCCAAACTTGGCGAACTTCAAGCCAAGCCCGAGTCGAGCTAAATGTAAATGAGCTGAGCCTCCAGCCTGAGGGGCTCGGGCTTGGCTCAAATACACCCCTAGTTGCACCTATTTTAAAGCGGAAGAAGACAATAAAAAACGGGGCCAATCCGGTTTGTATACCTGCCATAGATCGCGTACGGAAACCGTAACAGAAGAATTAAGTCCCAGTACATCCCATCCAGCAGTAATGGTCTTAGCACTATAGCATCTATTCCATAGAGCAACAACTAGCCTGTTTCCAGAGAGAGGACCTGCCCAAACCTGAAGCAAAAGTGGCGTTCAGTATGAGTTTAAACCCTTCGGAACAAGAAAAAAACCCGTTTTGTCAGAAGCAGTGGTCATGTTTAGCACCATGTTGTCTAGAAGAAAGTGCTTAAGATCCCAGACCTCTTATTCGATAGCATCAAGTTTGAGGGTGATTGTGATTAACCAAAGCCTCATTGGTTGATCACAAAGATGGATCACTTGTATTGTAAAAATTCATCAAACCTCATGTCAAAAACCCACATAGTTGGCATATATAAGGCTCATATATAAAGATCAAGCGGGATTCATTTTAAAACCAATTGACATTAGGTAGAGTAGCCTGTTACAACTGAATTTGGAATATTAACTAGACTCACATGTGAAGTTCCCAACAAGTACAATATTAGCAATATTTCATGGATCACACATCTCTACAATGTTGCTAGTAGATTTCCAGCATCATGCCCGGGATTACTAAGTTCTTCAGTAAGGAATTACCTGCTGACAATCATCTTCACCGGAGACATGAACCTTCCTTCCTTGTACACCAAGAGGATCTACAGAAGGGAAAATGTATCTGTACTTAGCTTTCAATAACGCCGTACAGATTTTTGGCCAAGTAATTATTGATTACACATCAGTAAGTTAATACAAAAGAGTTGGGAGGTTCTAGGACGGAGATGAAAAACGAAAAGAAAACTAAAAATTACTTGGACACATATACTTGGACAAAAATTTCTAAAGTAGACTCAATTTTTGGCTTTAAAGAAAGCTAAGAAAGCAGAGGTCCATTATGGTAGAAACATAAGATAACCAAAAATTTCTAAGTCAAAAGTACACTGATAATTTTGTACAATGTAATTTTCAAAAATATAATTTTCAAAAATATAATTTTCAAAAAAAGTAATAATTTCGCAACATGAAAAAGGAAGAACCTAGAGAACAAGAATAGAAAATATGAAATTCATACCTTGGTTTACAGCGATGACTTCTGTGTTGCTTAGAATTTCCATTGTTTCCTTAGTCATATTTCTTACATCACACCCAATCAGCAGGGGAGCCTGCAACACGAAAGAGCAAGCCAAAAAGCTAAAGGCCTATTTGGTATTATTTTCTATTTGTAGTTTTTGATTTTAAAAAATTAAAAACCAAGTTTACAGACAATTTTTCCTTGTTTCGTAGTTTTTTGTTTTAAATTTTTCTTTCCTAATTTCAGTGAAAAGTGACATAGAAAACGAACAATAGAATTCTATTTCGAAACCTAGTTTTCAGTTTGTCAAAACCAAAAGCTGGCAGTATAAAATGATACCAAATTGACCCTGAATGATCTCTCAATACAAATTGAGCACTTTTGTCCATAGATACTAACAGCAAGAGATGGATGATCTAAAGGTATACAGTCATGTAGAATAAAAAATTGGTTTATCAAAAGCGCACTAACATTTCTATGGAATGTTCAGATGGATTAAAATGAAATTTAAAAGGGCACAAAGATTACCTTCATCAAAGCCCAGATGCTGAAATGTGCCCGATACTCGTGATAAGTCATTCCTCCATTCCCAACTTCCAACATATCCGGATCTAGTCAGAAACGTCAATACAAAGAATGGCTGTGAGAGGAAGTTCTGGTAACCACAGCTCCATGTTGAACCAGATCACATTAAATCAGAGATGTTACCGTTCCATCCACCAGGACCCGCATAGGCAGCCCACTTGTTATTCAAATCGGCAATAGTAGTCATGCTTATCAACAGAAAGGAACATCGATGTCAGAGCAACGAAATAGGTTTATTATAAGAACTGGAGCTCTTGGTCATGCACGCACACATACATACATGTTATGAAAACGAACCCGAAAGAACAACGAAAAAAACGAAACAACACACAAGATTTACGTGTTTGGCCAATTGTGTCTATGCCACAAAGTTACATTAATTTTCACTACTTATGAGAAGTTTTACAGAGTTTTCTTCTTGCTCTGACTTTTCTCTCAAACCACCCTTAATCAGGTTTTTATAGTCACACAAGGAAACCTTAGTCACCTTAGAATAAACCCTCAAATGAGCCTAGGCCTGAAACAAGCTCCCAAAAATTTAACATTTTATCTTTCGTACAAGGTCCTTGATCAGGCGAACATATAAAACATAGAAGGGAAAACAAATTATGGTACTGAACGTTCTAACAGTATGATGGTATCATACACAATTTGCTCAATAGACAAAATTCAGCAGGAAGAAATATGTCATATTAGAAACATGTCTAAGTAGAGATTTCAGGACTCTGGAGTTCAGCTGACTATGTTTTCTCCTCTTTTCCTCTCATTTACGCAGACAATCAGTAAGTTATCAAGTGAAATTGAGGGCTAAAGTACTCTATACCGAGTAGTGAATAGTAGATTAGTTAATCGGTAGCTGAATTTGTGAAAGATTATCCTGATATAATCTTTATACATTCAGTTATCTGACATGATGAACTGTCTCCACCTAAAGAAATAGGCACATACTGGGCCAAAATGCTTTCGTCAGAAACCCAAGGCAAGAGTCTTTTGGGCACTGGATTTGTTGTTATTATTGTTGAACTTGTCTAATACCTTACACTGATCTTCTATGTCTATTCTATACTTTGTTAAATTTGTCATTTCAACTCCCAGACTAATGATTTATACTATGTTACTATGAACTATGCTCCTATTACAGCTCTATTGTGGCCACCACTATCAAACAAAAGTCAAATTGGTAAAATTATATCCCTTTGCACTTTGTTCATACTTTTAAAGAAGGAGTCGCATTAAACATGAATGTATCTATATACATTCTTTTATAAGCCGATGAACTTTAGAACGCATTTTTCATATATAAAGCCGAATAATAAATGCATGTATAAATCACGTTTAATTCCCATATCATACTTAACTAAGTTTAGATATTTAACATAGAATTTTTCAGAGTGCTGACCTTGCCCATGTGTCATTTATGTCATCAGTTGTTCTCCAACTATTGCCAATCTGACCTGCCCATAAAGCAGGGTCATCAACACCCCTGCCAAAATCAAAATAGCAACTCAAAAAGCGCTCTTAGGAAAATCCACGACCCCTGTTCTTCAAGTATCCATACAATTGATTAAGCTATCACATCCACTTACCATTCGCAAATCGAATAGAATATCATACAATCAGTTGCATTTAAAGCATCCCGCATGGGAGGGTATCTGCAAGCCAACACAAATATGTTTTATCAAATTAAGAAAATTAATACTGAACTAAGAAGAAGCTTCAGATACACTAACGTAAAATTTTGAACCTTTTCTCTGGTTTGATGCCTAGATTGTAGCAGTTATCATACTTCAAATAATCCACTCCCTGACAATGCAACCGCAAGAAAAGGAGCAAAGTGAGGCAAGCGATATAAAATGATGCCTGAAGTTCTAGATATTCCTTTTAAATAATGACCACTGGAAGTCAAATTTTATAGCCATTCAGAACTTCGTTAAAAAGGCAATTCAACTTGACATATCCAATCTGCTCTACTGGAATTATTATAAGGTGTTACAATATACAACTATTCTTAGATTTTCACCAATCAGATCAGAGCTTTGTTAACCGTTAAGTTGCATAAGAATCACATTAGCCCCTGCTCTCAACATTAATATATTTCAGCAGTGATATGGGAATGTATATTATTCCCACTTTAAGCCCAATGAGCATTCAGGTAAGGGGACATGTTATAGTGTAAAACTATTTTTGGATCTTCACCCATCAAGTTCGTGAGAGTTGGTTCCTTGACATCAGGAGACCTTTTCCCACACTAATTAAACAACATTGATTCCAGAAGATACAGAGCAGACAGATGAGCATCAGCTAAGTCATAAATTTAAAGTCACTACATGTGCATTTATAATACAAAGACCGGTGAGAATTTTAAAGAATGATGTACCGACCCAAGAAGCAAACAGCTGAGCATCAGGATTTTCATGGAAAAGAGATCCGGGTCGGACTTGACAAGTAAAAACCCTATCATAATCAGAGAAAACTCATCATATTACGCCACGGCGGACAACAAAACAACAATGAAGTAAAACCAATTTAATAATATGGCTAACAATCAGGCATGTTGATCGTACCCCGCATCAGAATAGATGCCAAGCTTAAGACCCTTAGAATGCACATAGTCCGCAATGGCTTTAATTCCTGATGGAAAAGTCTTCAGATCAGGTTGTAACTCACCCTGTACAATAAACGACAAACCCATGAGACATACAGACACAAAGAAGAACATGACATTTTCAGAAAGGGGCGGCAGCAGTGGCAGCCGGAAGATTGACTAGTGTGATGGATTGGGCTCATACTGACCTTTAAATTTCGAGTCGCAGCGGACCAGCAATCATCTGCATTCAAAAGAATCAAAAGATTGATTATATGTGGTAAAAGAAGAATGAAGAAGACATGAAAACCTGCCCTGGTGAGAAATGAACATGGATAATAAATCAAAAGAAAGTTTACCTATATTGACATAGATATAACCTAAATCAGCCAATCCCGTTGAGATAAGTGCGTCAGCTGTCAATGCAAAGAAAAAACATTGTGTGAGTATGTCTCAGATAGGTCAGTTTCAAGGATAGTGGCAAAACATTACTACAACAATAACAACAAACCCAATGCCTAAAAGGCTCCCGCCAAGGCGAGGTCTGGGATGATGAAATATATGTAGTCTTACCCGGGTGCTACCCTGAAGGGAGGCTATAGTGGTAAAACATTACAATGAAAAGAAATAATGTCCAATTTTCTTTGGACCACAAAATGATGTCTAATTGTTGAGAGCAATTTCACAAGAATGCATAGCATAAAAAGGCAAATGAACCAAGAAATTCAGTTTATTCTTTAGCTTGCTTATGAGACAAGGCCTTGTTTGGCGTATGGAATTGGTGCATGAAATCCAACCTAAAACCAAAATTAGGCTCCACAATTTCAATTTTATATTATATTCCAATACAATGACGAAACTTTTATATTATATTCCAATATGATGAGCTGGGGAAAAGACTTACGATTCCTTATTAACTCTACTAACTCGAAAAACAAGTGAGCAAACCTGATTAATCTGAACCCAAACATGACTCGAAACAAAAATGATCCCCCCTAACCTAAATTTAACATGAAAATTGAAATTACCCAACTTCATCAAGGGAAACCCAAGATGACCTAACCTGACTTTAACTCGACCCAATTAGACTCGAGTCTATGTTGATTTGACCTAATTGAACCGGAATCTAAGATGACTTGAAGCCAAACTTGTCCAACCGAACTTAGATCCTATCTGAACTTGGCCCAATTCAAGCTGACCTAACACCCTAAATGATCCAACCTATTTAACCCAAAACCCCCAAATGACATGAAATCTAATATGGCTCTTACCCAAAATGATCGAACACAAGTTAGACCCAGATTGAATTCGAAAAGACTTGAGATGACCAAAATGAACCAATCTGTTCATTGGAATTTCATTTCCATCCTAATTCCAATTCCATCAAATTTTTAATTATTGCACTTCCATGTTCTCCAATTTCAAGTATCACACAGGTCTAAGTATGTTTTGGAGGAACAAATTAATTTTACACAACCAATAAGGAAAATAAAGTCAAAGAAACTACACCTGTTTCCTTTATGAGTGTCTCATTTATACTGCAGGCGAAGAAATTCCAACTGTTCCATCTGCCCATCACCAAACCATTTTCAGTTTTCCAGAAATTGAGAGATATTCATGAAATGCAACCAGAAGAACAAACTCATTACTCAAATTGGTTCTCTTAAGAACTCCATGTGTGAGTCTAGCAAGAATCCCACATAGTAGTTGTATGAGAGAAGAGATCAATGTATAAGCTTAGTCGGTTACTTCACCTAATGCCAATTAATTTTAAAATAGAACCTCACTTGGACCTGATAACAATGGGGCCGGCCGGGTACAGGGTGCCTCCTCCATACCCATAAACAAAATTCAGTCGTACCTTCTACTCAAATTCATACCTATACCCGCCCCATTACCCGTTGCTGGTACAAAGTGGCTACCACCCCCCGGGCGGCGGTTACAAAGCCATACCCATGCTTGCCCTGTTATCCATGGATATCCAAGAGATATCCATTACCTACCCCGTACCCGCCCTATGTGGGTACCAAATGACTATTCATACCCGCCCATATTAATTATTTAATATTATATTTTTTAGAATCCAATTATATTTGCTTTAATATTTGGTACAAAATTAAGTAATTAAATTAAATATACATATATTTTTATCTTTAAATAAATAAAATACAAACTAGTGTGTTATGGCAGGTATATAGTGGGGCAGGGCCGGCCGGGTTCAACATTGTACCCGTGCCTGCCCCGTACTCATGGCGGGCATTATAATTGATACCCGATCTGCACCTGCTGCCCGCCTCACTTGTACCTGTACCCTCTCCATTTTTCAAGGGTAACAGGGTTTACCTGTCCCATTGCCATCCCTACTTGGACTTATATGGAGACTATATATATATATATATATATATATATATATATGCTAACTTCTTGAGTTGGGTCTAATGCCCAATGTAATTTAACTGGTTTTATTTAAAACTAATTGACTTTAAGTGGGGCATTAATTACGGTTGTGCTTCCCGTTCAAGCACACCCCTCGTCTAGAGGATTCCGATGTATCAAACAAGATCCAAAAACATGAATCTATTCTGATACCATCTGAAATTTCATCAGGCTTGGACTTTGTCCAAGGAATTGGCATCGAGGTTCATGTATTCCATATTAAAACCAATTAATATTAACTTATAAAGTACAGTAATTCACTAGACTTATATGTGTTCATCAATTTCTATCGCAACTCCCATGTACCAAAGCACATAAGAAGTCCTTAACGAAATTTGTTCAGAAATGCAACACAAAAGCACTAACAAAAATTCAAATGAGAAAACGAAAATAAAGACACTCAAGATTTACTTGGTTCAACCACAAATACCTACGCACACGGAGTTGCAAGGATATCTTATTGCATGGAAGTTCTACAAACCCTAAATAGGATTTAAATAGGCGATGATCACCCAAAATAATTGGGTCTGGACCTACTGGCCTGATCCTCCGCTTCATTGATTTGGCACATAACACTATAAAATTAGGCTCCAAGACAGAAAATCCAACAAAATCGGCATTCATCGTATCAAGAAAATAAACAAAAAGCAAAGAAGATGAAGAGAGAGAGAGAGAGAGAGAGAGAGACCCCATTTGAGGTGTACGCGCCAAGCCATTGTGAAGTTGAAGCTTGCCGTAATTGGAGGTATCATAAATAGAGTTAAACCTCGAAGTGAACACAACTTGCTTGTTTATGTCCTCTATTAGCGGCGCTATTCTAGCGGCGATTGTGACCTGAATCGCCGCTACGAGAGAGAGAAAGAGAACACTCAACGTGCAAGTCCTCTCCATTTTTTTGATCTCTCTCTCTCTCTCTCTCTCTCTCTTCTGTGCTTGCTCAGTTTTCCACAGGCAGCAACACGAGAAATGTACATGAGCATGACGAAGACGGAGAGGATCGCATTTTACTGCATTATTTAATGCCTTGTCCTGGCCCAATAAACCAAAAAAGGTAAAATACATTATCCGGTTAGGGGTGCAAATGAGCCGAACTGCTCGTCATAAAATTCGAAAAGTTTGACTCGCTTTGAGCTCGAGTCGAGCCCGAATTTATTGAAGCTCAAGCTTGTAGGCTCGCGAGCCTAAACGAGCATAAGAGAGCTTTTTTTAATATAATATATTTTCTTAAATATTGTCCAATGAATCTATATTGAGCTTGAATGAGCCGAGCCTGAGCTTTTGATGAGCTGAGCTCGAGCCCAAATTTCCAAAACTTGGCAAGCTTCGAGCCGAGCCCGACCCGATCCTCAGGCCTGGCAAGCTCAGACTCATCTCGCTCAAATACACCCCTAATCCGGTTAACACGATAATTGAATTATACAAGAAGTTCTATTTTTTAATAATTTAATTTTTGTGTTAACTTTTTTGTAAAATGTGCGGCTGTTAGGATAGGAGATATAATTTTTAGAGGGTTTAAGTATGAACAAAAGAATTAGAAGTTACTTAAGAGGCTAAGTTAGTTACTTCCCGCGTTTTAAAAGAATTAAAAACTAGGATTATTTACGCCAAAGGCCCTGTACTTTGTCCATTTTATCAATTTAGTTCTTATACTTTTAATTGTATCAATTTAGTCCCTATACAATTTAAAATATATCAATTTGGGCCTTAGAGAAAAAATTACGTTAAGTTGTTAATGAAATTTTTAATGGTTCAGCCGCAAGTTGGGTTAAATTGAGTAAACAGATAAATTTATAATAAATTGCTCGCATCTAACATAATTTTTTCATTCAAAATTACGTCCTTAACTTAACCTAAATTTAACCAAAGGACTAAACTGACACATTCTAAATTGTATAGGGACTAAATTGACACAATTAAAAGTACAAGGACTAAATTAATACAGTGAACAAAGTACAGGGACCTTCGCAAATAACCCTAAAAATTTGTAGGAAATTTATATTTTTCATGTTATGCCCATTATTTGTTAATCAAATAAGAAGAGGATAAATGTTCGCTTCTCACTAATTCCAATTTCCTACGTTTAGTTTATGGTAACCAAACAAAGCCATGATCATCTTATCTGTTATCTTTTGGGTTTTTGTTTAGAGAAATCAACCTTCAAAAGTTATTATTTTTCACTTAACAACAACAACTTTTTAATTTTCAAAATATCACTTTTAAAAGTTCAATTTTTTTCCACTTAAATAATCACTTAGTAAAGTCTTATACCCTAAATGGTCTCTATGAGCATGTTTGAATCCAATTAGACTTTGTCTGTACAAAGATTAGAATCTTCACATAGAGCCATCTATTCAGGATAATACTTTATCAATTAAGCTAAAACTAACATATGTTATGTTTTCCGCAATTTTATATATAACCTAAGCAAAATCATACGTGCAACTTAATGTAGGCGGTTAATTGAAAATATTTAAACTTTTGAAGGTAG
Source organism: Simmondsia chinensis (assembly GCA_018398585.1). NCBI lineage: Eukaryota > Viridiplantae > Streptophyta > Magnoliopsida > Caryophyllales > Simmondsiaceae > Simmondsia > Simmondsia chinensis. The sequence continues at coordinate 31,866,128 of JAGTTD010000008.1, read as the reverse complement.
TTCTCTAAAAAATTAAACCTACATAGAGTATTTTTTTTTGTATTATTTGGCTCATAGAATTGCGATTGGATTGTGGAATTGCAATTGTAATTCCATTGTTTGGCTAACCAAAGAACCAAAAGTTGGAAGATCATCTTGAATTTTTAGTCAATCAACTCAATTGATTTAAATCATTTATGATTTCCGGTCAACTAAGGTTGGGTTTCATTTGCATTGATTCATTTCAGATTCAAGTCATTTCGTTTCTGAGGCCAACTTGTATTGGGTTTTAGTTAGATTGAATCATTTCGTATTCAAGTCATTTCAAGTCCTAGGCTAACTTGAGTTGAGTTTTAGGCGGATTGAATAATTTCGGATTCTAGTTTTTTTAAGTTTTACGTCAACTTGGATAGGGGGTACTAGTGTATAAAACCATTCTTGAGTCTTCACCCATCAGCTTAAGTTTTTGGACTAATTAGCTTCTTGACATGGTATCAGAGTCCTATTGACCAAGAGGTCATAAGCTCGAATCTCAACAGTCCCCACTTTCAATATTAAAAACAATTTATACTTCAAGCCCAATTGGCATTTGCATAAAAGGGAATACTAGAGTGTAAAACCATTCATAGGTCTTCACCTATCAGTTTAAGTTTTTTGGATAATTCGTTCCTTGATAATATCAAATTGTAAATGTTAGGAAGAAATCAAGAGTTTGAAAAATTGATTAAAAAGGACTTCATGGAGTAGCTGTGCTTGCCGTTGAATTTCCAGCAAAAACACCATCATGTACACTTGCTGGGATTGAGTTAGGATAAGAACCTGCAAAATTCTGATCAATAGGGACTCATCTGTCTTCTCTAGACAAAGGCCCACCTCCAGCTCGAGCCAACAAAATGTTGAAAATTTACAAAGGTCAGTCCTCAAGAGTAGAATTATCAATCTACTTCTTTTTTTTGGGATAAATTGGGACAAAGTCGCTAAACAAGCCGGCCACTCCCTAGGCGAGGCCTGAGTCCGACCCAACAATACATGGACCAAAAACAACTAACAAAACAAGAAAACAGGATCAAAACGCTCTCCTAAAAACATGACACAGAGACTTTATTTTGTCTCCTTTCCATGTACTTTAGCCCAAATCCTTCACTCATAGTTATAATCCAGTTTGAGCTTGATTTCTTCTCAGAGACTCAATCGAATCGAGAAAACTTGCATTGGTTTAATGGAGCACCTTAGAGCTTCTTGAGGATTAGGAGGTCTAATTATCCAAACCTCCCATTAGGAACTCAACAATTAAGGTCAAGTGGTGGTAAAGATTCAATATTGAAGACCCCCCATTTTAAAAAAGAATCGTCCCAGCCAAATGTGGACCTCCGCAGTAACATGCATAGGATTAGGGATGGCAATGAGGCGGGTAAAACCCGCTACTTTTGGGTACCTGCCCTATTTGGGGCAAGTACGGGTATAAGTGGAGCGAGTAGCGGGTAAGGATTTGGTGCACTTGTCCTGCACCCGCCACGGGTATGGGGCGGGTATGGGTATAGTATTTACCAGCCACCTTATCCTGTTCCATTTTATATATAGTTAACTTTTAAATCAAAGAATACATGCTTAAATTTAATTGTAATAACCAGCCTAATTAAATTAGGCTAGGTATTAAAATACAATTGAAACTTGCTACTATTTCATTTGAATTGTAAATAAGTTAATGGGATAATTATCAAAGAAGAAAATAATATTGAAATATATACATATAACCCCCCCCCCCCCCCCCCCGGTAAAAACCCTCAAATTCCTCCCTCATTCTCACGGCTCTCTCTCTGTCTATTCTCTAGGCTCTCTATCGTCTCTTTCCTTCTCTCATCAATCTTCAATCCCGAGCTCCGTTCTTGATAGATTTCAAGCTAATCCACAATAGGAGTTCGACTTTTTGATTAAAAGCTAGTAAAGGTAAGTATACCCCTCCCCCCACTAGTTTGTAAAATACGAAAATTTGCTTTACAGGGTTTGATATATAAGACTTTATATTTGAATAGTTTATCAGTTTGTTAAATAGGTTCAAGGATATGTACTTGATTGATTATGTGATTTCTACTCTTTTGATTTGAATTATACTGATTTATACGTCGATTTGATGTTAAATATGTGATTTCTACCTTTATGATTTGATGTTTTAATATATAGTTTGAATTATATCGATTTATATGTTGAATTGAAATTTAAATATGTGAATATTGAAAGAATTTGTATTTGTGAGTATACGAAAGAAGTTATTACAGATCGGTTATTCGAATGGAAAGGTTTTATGGAAAGAGCTTACAGATAACTACGTTGACCCTCCAGGGTCTATTGACTATAAAATGTGAAATGTGAAAGTCGATCTGTGACCCAGTGGCGGGAATAATACCGGCACGTAGATCTACGTTCGATGCTAGCGGATCTGTCGACTTAGAACCGGTTCGAATATGTGAAATGTGAATGTTGATTGTGACCTTGTCGCGGGAATAATACCGGCCGTAGTTTCCGTTTCGTCTGTGAGTTTTACTAAAAAAAGAGCTCTTGTAAAATAAGTTAAATTATAAGGTAGTGGTTTGTGCCACTTTAATATGATTTGCGAAGATAAATTGGTTTAATTGTTTTCGTTGAGTTTTTATTCGTTTTAAATAATATGCCTGATCCGAGTAGGGTGTATGGTATGCTTGCTAAGCTCGTTGTTTGCTCACCCAATTAATTTATTTTCCAGATTAGTAATTCATGGCACGTTCTTGAAGGAAGAAAGGATGGAGCAGCTCACTATCTCGAGAATTAGTTATCTTATGTAGTTTAAGTAGTAAATAAATTTTGTAGTAGGATATTATAGACTATATGAGACATTGTAATTTTGAGCTTCCGCACTACTGGTTTTTTTTATTGATTAGTATTGATGTATTTTGGACTAGCTGCCATTTATTATGGAATTTTGAGGGGTTATAGTTTGTAAGTTTTTTGGGTTTCGTACTATGATGTGGGACTTCATTATAGTACGGCCGTGTAGCGTCTTTTTAATTTAAGCCTATTCCGCATAAACGCTTGCGGGCGTTACATTAATAATCTAAATTTTTTATCAATGTTATTAAAAAATATAACTGGATCTTTTAAAATAGTATTAAATAATTAATATGGGCAGGTATACATAATCGTCTTCTACACGCACAAGGGCGGGTATGGAGTGGGTAATGCATACCCGTTGGATACCCATGGATGATGGCGCGGTACGGGTACGGATTTGTACCCGCCTATGGGTATTCACTTCATATCCGTGACAAGTAATGGGACGGGTATGAGTATGGATTTTGGTAGCGGATACAGGTACGGTGGAGGCACCCCCCGTACTCGTCCCGCCTCATTGCCATCCCTACATGGAATTGAAATTTAGTGGAAGACTTTTTGGGTGGAAAATGAACTACAGCTAGCACTTATCCGTGACATGTAGGAAATATCTCTCTACACTCTGATCAAGGATGCTTTGGTTTGGCATAGTCCTTCTAGGATTGAGATGTTGATTTGGTTGGATTTTCTACAGAGGCTAAACACAAAAGATAGATAACTGAAAATGGGAATCTTAAACTCGAGCCAAGCCTTGTGTTCTTTGTATACTAATGACAATGAATCTTGTAGGCACTTTTTTCTCAATCACAGGTTCTCTTTAACCCCTTTGGGCCCGAGTACTCCAATTTTGGGGTCTCCACCTTGTATGCTTGAATAATTTGTAAGCTATATTCAATCGGTGGCAGTACTCAACCATGATAAGTCTAGTCAAGAAAGCTTAGTTATTATCTTTCTTACAGTTGTCTGCACAATTTGGAATGTCAAGAAGGCACTCATCTTCTATAACAAAAAGCCAAATTGGATACATATTTTGGACAACATCAAGCAGAAAGTCATCTCCCGATGCCAAGTGATAGACGATACTCCAGGGCTTTCAAATCATCATTATTTGGAGAATCCAACAAGACTTAGTCATTCCAGACCTTTAAGGTGTCTAACTTGGTCCCCTCCCTCAGAAAATGCAACCAAATGGAACTTTGATGACTCTTCCATTAGTAAGCTAAGTCAAACCGCTATAGGAGGGGCCCTTAGAGATTCCAATGGAAGCTAAATTATTTTTTTCTCAAACCCATTGGATCTAATTAGTCCAGCTATATGCTGAACTATTTGCAATTTCATTTGCCCTTGACATTCCAACATCAAAAGATTGTACGCTACAATGAGACATAGTTATAGAATCTAATTTGTGCTTCACTTATCTCCTAGATGGGCACACCCTCCACATGACCATGGAAGTAGAATTTCGTTCTAGACAGAATCTAGCTTTTGATGTTGAGTTTTCATAAATTCAAGGTTTTTTTCATATTTGAAGACAAATTAATTTTATAGCAGACCATTTTACAAATTTAAGTATCTTATGTATCGTATCGCTTATGTACACTCAGTTATCGGGGGAATAAAAAACAAATCTAAGTATCACACTGGTAAACCCCCCTTTATAACCTTGGCTTTAACCGTGGTGTACACATCTTTCTTCTTGGTTTTGACTGTACTCGTTTTTGTTCTCTTACTCTCAATTACATCAAAAATCCCTATACTTTGTCCATTATGTTTAATCCTTATACTTTCTGTTGTATCAATTTAGTTTTTGTACAATTTATATTGTGTTAATTAAGTCCTTAAAGTAAAATTTATATTAAATTATTGATAAAATATTTAATAGTTCGATCATGAGTTAATACAATTTTAGATAAACGTAGTATTTTCCTGGTAAATGAAGCTATTATTTGGATTCACAATGAGACAAAAGTCCGAGTTTCTAAATCTGAATAATGGACCTCATGTGAGTTACTTTTGTTTTCTGAGGTAAGGATAATTTTAAGGGGCAATGATGTAGTATATTTGTTAAAAATAAATGTATCATATATGTTATCATATTAAGTAACTGTATATTAGGGGTATAAACGAGATGAGCCGAGTTGAGCACCCTCTTGTTCGAGCTCGAGCTCAATAAGGCTTATCGAACTCAAGTTTGAGCCGAGCTCTTATCAAGCATTTAAAACCCTTGTTCAAACTCTGTTTAATAAGATTTTAGTGCGTTTGATACTCGGTTCAGTTGGGCTCATTAAGCTTATCGAGTCGAGTTGAGCTCGTTATTGAGCCCAATCGAGCTCAAAACTAAGTTGAGCTTGCTATTGAGCCGAGCTTTTCAAGTTATTATTAAGCCATTACCAGACCGTTTTCAAACAAATACCAACTGTTAACGAGCTCTTATCAAACTGTGCACGAACATTAACGAGTCGAGCACCCCTCTGTTCGAACTTGGCTCATCAAGCTTATCGAGCCTGCCTTTGTAATGTACATGAACGAGCCCCACTCGATTTCGAACGTGAGTAGTTTGTTAAACGTTCGGTTCATTTACACTGTATGCATAAAGTGATAAATATATAAATGGTCTAAAAGTTACCTAATATAGCAAAATGCATGGCGCATTAGTTGAAAACAAATGCATCGAATCCTTATCTAATATTAAGCGAGTTGTGGATAAATAGTCCGTTTTAGTGTACCATCTCTTAAAATTTATATTTTGATCGTTAGATAAATTGCCCTTAATTATTGTTCTATCTTGGAAGAAATGACATGATATTGTTATTGGATCCATTACTTGAGTTCATGCTCAAAACACATGGTTGACTGTAACTTTACTACACTTGGGTTGATCTGGTGTTTTTGAAGAAGCATAGGAGATGGGTAAGAGACTAGGGCTGAGCATCGATGGAAACAATTCTGTCATGGTGAACCAATTAGTGCAGGTAAACAAGGAGAACCAAAACAATATTTCGTAAAGGGAATCACAGAGGACTAAGAGCAAGTAAGCATTGCTGATCTTGTAAAGAGGCATGGAAGTTAGAAAAGCAAATTGGATTGTGTTTCTATGGTGATGTCTAATTCGCTGTAACGAAGTTAGCCAAGTTGGATAAAGTGAGCTAGGTGATTTCTAATTACAGAGGCCATGTTTGATTTGAGAGCAATGAGCGTAATTGTTTGCTCTCTTAAACTTTATGGCTATTTTTCTTAAGTCTCGTAGGTGTTCAAGATTCATATTTTGTGGAGCACTCTGTAATGCGGTTTGCTCTGGATGTCTCTACCTCTTAAGTTCGGCTCCTTTACTATTTCATCTAATAAATGAATCCAATTCTTCATATGTTGTATTGTCAACCCTGCAGCGCAACTGTGGAATTGGAACTTTCCGGTTAACCAAATTTTAACTTGAAGACCAATCTAACGTCGAGCTTATATACTCCTAAATAGAAGCTAATTGTGTTGCGACTATTTTAAACAAAAGAAGTATTGATGTCGGAATCTCTAATGATTTGGATAGTATTGATGTCAGAATCTCTATTGATTTGGATTTAATCTTATTTGATCCATGCAACTCTATGTGCAGGTCCCAATTGTTGTTACTCCTACACAACTTTTTTCCAGTCTTGCCTTTCCTTGAACTCTATTTGAGAAGACCCTTTCCTCATCTTATTCAATTATAAAAAAAAAATGTTTACTCTCTTAATAGTTTTCCTTTTCTTCTTGTCAGGACAAGAAAAATGAAGTAAAGGTAACTAATAGAAGTGCCAAATGAATTAAGTCATGGGAATCAACCTAGCCAGGTCTAACCCGTTATGACATGACCAACCTATTATTGACATAATGTGACATGTTAATGAATGCATAATGTGACATAACTTGTTAGATGAACTGACTTGTATTTTTGCTTTGACCCGAATTGGGTCAATCCGTTCTTTTCACATAGTTGATTTGACTCATCCCATATGTCTATATTGGAAATATGGGTTGTGCACTTTATAACGACATACAATCAACTCATTGGCCTTTTTAATCGTTACCTATTAAATAAAAGTAAAAAATACTCAAAAACATTTTAACCTATTAAAGGATGCACTGAAATTTCTCATTATTTTTCACCCAAAAACAACATTCTTATGCTTTTATTTTGTGAAGATTGAAATTTTGAGACATTATCTAAGAAAGCAACATCATATCCAAATGTCCAACATTCAAAAAAAAATAAAAAATGCTCCACTATTTTAAAAATAATTAATTATTTTTAAGGCCCCTCATACCACCTATAGAAATATACAAACCATAAATCGAAATAATAAGCACACACAAAAGGGGATTGGAAGAAGACTGAATTTACGTGATTCAGTCGAAGCCTACATCCATTAAAGAGAGCACAATAATCCCAATATATTATTGAAAGTCTACATGAGACGTTTGTTTATTCAACATTCCAAGTGCCCTAAGGGCTCCCGCCTAAGCAGGGTCGGGGGGGGGGGGGGTGTTTGGATGTATGCAGGCTTCTCCCTTCAGGGTGTACCCTGAAGAGAGTCTATTTCCGAGAACCCCCAACCTGAGGGGTGCAACACGAGAACTTCCCAGAAAGTCACCCATCTTGGTACTACTCTCGCCCAAACACGCTTAACTTTGAAGTTCTACATGAGACGTCTCAACTCAAAATTTTTTCAATCTTGACTCAAACCCTAATGGTAGCATATATTATCTTATGCATATATAGAGCCACCACACTAAAAGCCCTAATGTATCATGGACCTCAATAGGATTGGCCCAATCCTATATCTTATAAACAAGGCTCAATATAATCAAACTCCACACATAACCCAATAATTTTAATCCATGCAAAAGTATAAAAAAGGGGGAATGTTTCAATATATTCCGTTACTTTTGAATAGCCTAAATGAGCCGTATTAAAATGAACACCCCTTGTTTGAACTTGAGTTCATTAAGCCTTAGCTAGTTTGAATTCTAGTTGAGCAGTTGTTGAACTTTTGAACCTTTATTTAGACTGGATTTAATATGATATTAGTATGCTCAATACTTTAGCTCAACTATGCTCACTAGTCTAACTAAGTTGAGTTGAGCTGGTTCAAGCTGGATTGATATTTCAAGATTTCTATCGAGTTGAGCACACTACTAGAAGCTAAGCAACTCGAGTTACTACTTGAGCCATTAATCTAATATCGAGCTATTTGTTGGTCATTCGTGATTGCTTAAAAAATTGTTATCAAACTATTAAGACTATTCGCGAACCTTAATGAGTTGATCACCCCCTATTTATGTCCGACTCGTTAAGCTTATCAAGTTTGTTTTCAATTTAATAAGCTATTGAGACCTCAAAGCGAATTGAATGAGCATACTTTATTCCGAAAACAAGTAGTTCATCAAATATTTGATTATCTTACATGTAAGGATCATTAAAAACTTGTAAATAGCTCATATTAGCTTGATAATGGATCAGTAATGACTTGATAATAGTTAGAAATAGAATAGCGAGGCTTGACTTGATAGAAAATTGGAATCGATAACAAGCTCAACTCAACTTGATTTAAATATCTCACAGAACTAAGTTTGAATAAATTCTAAAAACTCTTTAAAGATTTAGCTTAAACTCAAACTCATTGAAGATCAAGCTCGAGTTTGTGCAAGGGCTGCTAGTGTCATTAGTGGATGGAAATGACGTGGATGCATCAAAGACAAATAGGGAAGGTAGGGCTTAAGCGAGAAGGTGGGCTGCGCACAGCCCAGTAAATCCTTGAGCCTTTGCCGTTATTGGGCCGGGAAGTGTGTAGTAGGGCCCAATTAAATGGTGATTAGGATAAATAAATAAACTGTCAGTAAAAATATTTTCTGGTAAGTGAGATTAAAATTCGATAGAAAATTTACAGCATCATCATTGATGCAAGACGTTATCTGGCCATTGCTTGTGATGTTTTTATCTCCTGTAATTTTTTAGCAATAAGGAGTCAAAGTTTTGTGCTAAGTAGATGCATTTGCTCATGTTGTAATATGAGGACACCAAGCTCAATCCTAAGACCCTCGTGTTGGGGGGAGGGGGGAGGTGATCGATTGCCAAGTGCTTTGGCCGATCAATCTGCATATCAAAGGAAAGACTTTTCTCGACCGAATCTTGACCTTATGGATCCTTTTTTCACACGTGGTCAGGTTTCTTAATGTAGTCTTCGAATTTATCAATTTTAGCTCGTTTTTCACTGCTTTTCAAGACGGCCTTGCTTCAACACATACCAAACCTAAAAATACAAACGCCGTAGTGGTGAAATGTTAGAATTCAAAGTAAGGCCGAGCCACTAATTCTTAAGGTCATAAAATTATCTCTATCAACCTGTAAGCCAAGGGGCAATGCACACCAAATGGCCCAAACGAGGAACACAAAAGCAAGAGATGATCAATTGATTCCCCAAATGAATTACATCGAGTACAATCAGGATTAGCTAAGAAACTCCTTTTACAGAGGTTCTCATTCGTGATAATGACATTATACCAAGCTTTCCAAAAGAAGAACTTAGCTCGAGGAAATCAAACCAACTTCCAAAAGCATAGGAAAATGTCGGATCGGTCGAGGACGACGCAAAACTCACTCAAGCGCAAACATTAGAACACCATTTCATACACCCCATCTTCACAGTGTAGATGTTAGAGTTGGACCAAAGTCTAATCTATCAACAGAGTGCGGCGCTCCAACAATCTGTTGGCTTCAACATCTCGAGGAACAAAATAAGACTCAAGTGGATTTAGAAAATACACACACACATGAGAGGGTAAGTAGTGAAAGGAGGTAATAATGATCATTCGATCTAAAATGAAGAAAATATGAACCATTGATTTTTTTTTTTTTTTTTTTCTACTGCTTTGTGTTTCTATTTCTCAAGTTTATTCAGATTCTCTTAGGGCTCGCTTGTTCACGTTGCTTGTTATATATTACGACTTTGTCGCTAATTATCAAAAAAATGGACCATTAATTCTAATAAAGGGTTTAAAACAATCGTGAGCCCTTAATTTTAGATCTAATGGTTATTATTACAAATTTTCACCTCTCACCTTCTCAGGTAAGGTATGTTACATAAAAAGGAACATACCTAGTGCCTTAAGGGCTTCCGCCTACGCAGGGTCTGGGGGGTGGATATATGCAGCCTTTCCCCTTTAGAGTGTTAACCTAAAGAGAGGCTGCTTCTTAAGGCATGTCACATACGCTTTTAAATTATTAAAAAATAAAAATAAGTAGATCTTTGCCTGAGGCACTAGTGGGAAATGTCCAAAATTTGGCATGGCATCCTTTTTAAAAAGAGCGGGTAATCCAAACAATGACCACCGAAGTGTTTTTAACACGTGGAGCAATACTGTAATCTCATTTTGATATCCTTTCGCTTTGTTTAGTTGTCATGGAGTAGATGTAAAAAGTACAAATTTATGAAAAATAATTGTTTAGTTTTTCATTTAGTTCTTAAGAAATAGAAAAAATATAGAAAGTATAAATTACTTAATAATTTTTAATTTTTTTCAAAATATAAGAAGTAATTTATCTAATTTTAGATAAGTTCTAATTTCTTTATTCAGTCTCTCAAAAAAAGTTATATTTCTTATCTTAACAACCACACTTTTTGTACCTACTTTTTGAGAAGCTGATATTTAAATTAAAATTTTGGAGAATGCAACTTCTCATAAAAATTTAATTTATACGGCAATCAAATGAGCCACTGTAGCAAAAGAAATATATATATATATATATGTAGTTTAAGTTTTTTTATCTATAAAACAATTATTTAACATTATTTATTATATTTATCAATATATATAAATTTCGGTTAACAAAAAACAACAATATCTTCTTTTCAGGATAATTATATATTGAAAACAAACATCTTTGTGGAGGAACTTTAGCAATATCTTGAGATTTTTTTATTTATATGCTAATGAATACGAAAAATTAATCATTTATTTTACATTCAAAAATTTATTATATAGGTATTTTAATATTTTAATATATAAGATAAGATATTCCATAATTTAAAAATTTGACAATTATTATTAGTATTCTGCACGGATGTTGATGAATTTTTGATAAATCTTGAAAAATATTACCAGGAATATTTTGATATAGCACATAATTACAACAATATATATAAAATATGGCAAATGTTTTTGAAAAATTTGCCAAAGGAGGATAAAATTCATCCAGTTTTGATGAAAGGAAACTAATATTACTCATATAATATATTATGTCAATATTTTTCAAAAAAACAAAAAATTATATTAGTCTGGATTATATCTCTGTTTATTATCGGATAATGCTCTATGACGGTGTTTTCCGACAAATATCTGCTGCAAGTCGGCAGAGGCATGTCTCATGGATCATCCAATAATTTTTCAAAGCAAATAATAAAATATTTTAATATTTGGAAAAGTTATTATTTAAGTATTATGATGTTTGATTTTTTTCGCGTAATTATACATCAACTTTTAATATATTAACAATATACAATATTATATTTATATTTGTAAGTTGATAAACTAATACGCAATAGATTAGTTACTCAAATGATTAAACATGTAACTTACGCGCTAGTTGTTAAATGTGTTAGGTTAGAGTTGAGGTTCTCTAACCTATTTAATAAATAGATTGTGTTTGTGCCAACTCCTTTCATGAACTCTTCGTAAAATAGAAATGCAAACACGATAAGATCAAACACTCTCGCGATCCCTAAATTCAAGAAAGCACGTTGTGCACTTGCCCAACTTAGGAAATAAATAAAACATTTGATAAAGTACAAGTATCCAAAATCGAGTAAGGCTTGTTCTTGTTTGTGTTGGGGGTGTTAGAATTTTTTGAACTTAATTGATTGGGTTAGCCTATACGTGATACATTATGAAATGAACTATGCCTAAATCTAATTATGTTTTGTGTTCGGCCCATAATAACATATGGGCTAGGGATGAACTGTAAATGCTCAATTAGAATATACAGGCCCATGATGGGTAGACCCATATACTATCTATATAAGGGTCCACCATCTCCTACACTGGTAATGATTTCATTTCTCCAAATCATAAACCAGAGGGAAATCAATAGAGAACTTTCTTGTTGCTTCTCTTATCCTGGTTGGTGGACATCATTCGGGTGAGGGAAGTGTATCTCAGGCTTAACCACTGGTTATACTCAGTAGATCAGCAATAATCAATGCAAATGGTACGTTTTGATTACTTCCACTTTGTTGAATTTGGTGTAATAATCTCTATCGTGTTCAAACGATTAATCTAACAGGGGGCTCAATAGCTTATCAAGCCGAGTTTGAGGAGGTTCGATAGGTTTAGCAAGCGGAATTCAAATAGAGGAATGTGCGGCTCGTTAATGTTAGAAAGTAGATGGTTCAGTGCTCATTAAAACTCATTAATGACTTGTTAATAAGTTGTTACTAGCTTGATATTAGCTTGGCAATGTCTCGACATTGGGTTAATTGTAGCTTGAGTAACTTGTCTCAGTAGCAAGTTTGACTAAATAACAAGTCTATATAGTAATGAGCTTGACTAGATTCGTTTCATTAGTCTAATTGATTGTGTTGAGCTAAGTATAGGATATATTAATATCTTATGCAATCGAGTTTGAAAAAATGTTCAAAAGTTTGCTTGTCAAGTTCGAGTTCAAATAAAGGGTTGCTTAAATTAGGGCCTATTTGTCCAATATGTGAAAAACATATTTTTCTTAGAAACACTCTCTGCCAAAACACTTTTATAAAGGTGCTTTCAATGAGATTTTTCTTTTTGAAAAAATTGAGTTTTTACTTTCGCTTTTGTTTTAAAAAAAAAATACTAACTTTTTTTATTTCTATTTAAAGCAAAAAATTAACTCTACTTTTATTTAAAAATAATTTTTATTTCAGGCCGAAATACTCTCAAACCAGGAAAAGAGCTTTCTCTAGAAGAGCACTTTTATAGAGGGGGAAAAACACTTGACCAAATAAACTCTTAAATTGACATAATGTTGAGGAGCATAGTTAGTAAAACACGGTGCGAGAATTAAACAGATTTTAATAAGTTTGTGTATTATTCAGTTCTATACTTAAAAATTTGGTCAAAAGTTCGTTTTATTTTTGCTTAGTACAAAGAGGTCAAAGTTTGTTGACTACAAGAAAAAATATATATAATTACATTTATATTTATAACAACTTCTTCTGCAATATTGATAGAGTAGAAATGAATGTAATTTTGTCAATTTTCTCTTGCATTTTTTTTTTTTGGTAATTATCGGCAAAGCCGTAGTACATACCAGGCCTCGACATGGCGAGACCACAACCATCCTGTAAACGGAGATGGGTACATAATCCAAATCAAAACGGGAAAAATTAGACACCAAAGACAAACGGGGCAACATCACGCAAATAGGAAAGGACTAGGGGCTAACAAGGCACCAGTTGTACTCGAAGCAGAGACACACACCGCCACACTTTTCAGTCAGAGACGAACAACTTCAAGAGGGTGGAAAGCAGGAGAGGAAAATCCCCCCTCCCTCGCATTGCAAGCAAGGTACCAGAAATGGGACCAGGCAGGGAGGGTATCGAGCCCACAACATAAAGAAGGGGAGGAAAATCCAGAAAGATGGGTGCAGACAGGGAGCCTCTTGTGGAATTACATTATCATAGAGAACTAGGTGTAACAGGTGGCTCACATCAATGAAAACACAACCAGCCCCTACTAGACTAGTCCTGAGCACAAAATTGATGTTGGTACATGAAAGGCGCTGACATGGGGATGTTTTGACTGGACCTGGACAACAAACAAAAACATCTTAAGAACGAAAAATAAAAATAAAAATAAAATATGACTAAAACACTGGGTGAGGCAGGATAGCCGGCAGGGGGGCGATGTGACGACAACAGAGATCGGCGGCACAGGATGGTCACGGCGGCGCAGGGGGGAAACCGGCGACAGGGAAGGGAACTCGGCGGCGAAGGCCTCGGCGAAGCTGGTGATGGACCTTGATGCGAACCAAACGTCACCTCCGACGGATCTTGGGAAACCCCAAAGGCGGCCAGATGGTGGTCAGGGAAAGCGGCCGGCCGTCTGACGCATCGCACACCCGGAACCGGCGGCCTGGTCTACCAGAGACGGGGAGACGGAGGGAATCTCCTGCATTGATGACGAAGTCACAACCCCCCAGGCGAACTGGGGGGAGTGGTGGCGGAGGCGGAGGCGGAGGTGGGGTAAGCGGCTTGCCCCGGCGGCGTGGAGGGGGAAGACGACCCCCCCCCCCCCCCCCCCCCCCCCCCCGCAAGGCAACCCTCAGGCTTTTGCTTCTGTCAGGCAAAGCGTGTTGTCAGAGCCTTTTTTTTGAATTTGTTTTGGTTACTTTTTTTTCTCTAGCATTTGATAACATCACCTACAATACGGTAGTAAAAAATACTGTATAAATCAATAGCTTAGTCGTTGAAATAGCAAATTTTGCAAAATGTGAATATGACAATTAATTTAGGTATAATCATTATTATTTTCAACATATCTTTTGCTTTGTCCAAGAAAAATACGGATATGCTTTATAGAATGTATATTATATGGATGACAATAAAAAAATACACATATATTATTATATTATTGAAATCATACGCAAACACTCGTTTTGAACAAAAGGAAATACAAATATGTATAATTCGTCAATTATACTTGTATTTTACTAACTATGTTTAGGATGTTAGAGTACAAAACTATTTCTGGGCCTTTACTCGTTAGCTAAAGTTTTTAAAAAAGATGGTTTATTAACATGGTATTAGAGTCTTTTTGTTCAAGAGGTCATAAGTTCAAATCTCAATAACCCACTTTTAATGTTAAAAAAAAAAAAAAAAACCCACACAATTTAACTTGTGCACTATTCACGTTTTGAAGCCCAATTCATATTCACATAAAAAATATATTAGAATATAAAATTATTGCTAAATCATCATCTATCAAATCAAATTTTTAAGAAAGATTACATAGGAGACATGAAACAAGTTGAAGGTTATAGAAAAGAGTGATTAAAAGAGAGAAAAACGAAATAAAATTTAAAAAAGAATAGAAGACAAATATTCCCGCTCACGTTCTTTTATGCCTCTCTCTCTCTCTCTCTCTCTCTCCTTGTATTTTACTGCTTCAATTCCAAATCCCCCACACACACTTCCTTCTTCTCTTCACCCACATTCTCAGAATCATTCGCTCTTTCCGACCATTTTGCAGCCTCCAGCTCCTTTCTGTCTGTTCATTGAATCTTCGAATTAATATTCCAAAATAGGATAAAGAATTAGACAAATTCGATATTCGATTTTCCATTTTTGCTTCATTTTTATGTATCTTACGGATAGTATATATAGATGCTGTGCGAGGCGTTAATGTGAAGGAGCTTGCGTTTTATAGTCAATGGTGGTTGAAACGCGGTTCAGTTCAATTTCTGTGAGACATTGGCGCCTTACATTGAAGACGACATTGGCACGCGATCCACGCTCCATTGAGGTTTAAGTCGCTTGTTAAATGTTTATATATATATAGATCAATATATAAGTTTAGTGGCTTATTACACCTAATGTCAGTGGGTTTTAAAATGGAACTTTACTCGGACTTATATATAGACTCGTGTGCCAACTCTATGGATCGTGCCTAAAAAGGCCCGATAAAATTAACACGATTTTATTAGTTTTTGTTTTTCAAATTTTAGCGAAAATAAACTTTGTTAGTTTAAGATTTTTAAAAACAAAAAAATTTGCAAAATAAACATGATACATGTGCATATAGTTCTAAAGTTATAGAGCAACTCAATAAGAAAGTAGAGCGGGCTCGGTCAAAGGGAGGCATAAACTCTATATATAGTGGCCGGGATTCTATTATAATAGCAAGGCAACATTCTCAGTGCCCAAGGGTTCCAGCCTTGGTAGGGTTTGGGGGGTGGGTGTACGCGGCCTTCCCCATTTAGAGTACTACCCTGAAGAGAGCCTGTTTTTGAGAATCCTCAACCTGAGGGGTGCAATACGAGGACTTCCCAGGAGGTCACCCATCTTGATACTACTCTCGCCCAAGCACGCTTAACTTCGAAAAATTTTAATGGGATCCGATGCTTGCGTGTTGGTACCCTCATAGGTCGGGATTTTATTGCAATCCTATCAACAAAAATCAATGTCATCTTTTATCACTTTTACTTTATCCTTTTAATTTCAATATTTTACTCCTTTATTTAAATTCTAGTCTAATTCAATTTCGGTTGGTATCAAGCATACTAAATGAGCGCTTAAGTGGTTGAAATAATTGATTTTTTTTGATATGGCATAGAGTTCTTTTGATGTAGATGCTTTAGGTTTGAATTGAAATCATTGATATTATAATTATTAATCAATATTAATTTAATGTATAATTTTATTACAAAGTACGAATTGAATTTGTACATTAGTAGACATTCACGTAAGAGATCACATTAAACTATTTTTAAACTTTCAGCTAATAGTTCAAGTTTTAAGATTGTTCAACAATAAATATAGTCCGTTCTAATTCCATATGGATCAAATGAGTCAAGTTGTTACTAAGCTTGTTAGATTTGAGGCTTGTTGAATTTAGAGATTTTAAGCTCGATCTCGTCTTGGTTTGATTGAACTCTATTCTAATTTGTTGAGCGTCAAGCTACGCTCACCGCATTTAAGCTCGATCTAACATTTTGTCTTTGCTGCCAGATTTGGTGTCACAAGGGGTGTTAAATTTCATCGGGCTCTTAGACCCGATCTACAGAGTTGGCATATATGAGGTCCATGTACAAGTACAAGTGGGGTTTCATCCTACAACCAAAGTGATATTAGTTGGAGTAACCCATTAGACTTATGTATTAATCTCTTCACTCTCACAACCCCTATATGAGATTTAGTTAGACTCACATGTAGAGTCTTTAAACGAGTAGCTCGTGAAATTCATGTAAGGACTATAATAATATCTTTTAAGAGTTCGTAATTGTTTTTTCATGAGGTAAGAGAAGTCCCTAGAATTCTCTTTGGAGAAAGAGTCTTCCTGTTAAGTCTTGGGAGAGAATACGCCCACAAGGGGTCTGCGTCTAGAGGGGCTCTCCAACAAATGGACGCTTGCATATGGGCCCTAATTTCGCAATTCAGTCTGATGCCATGGTTGTTTCAGTGCATACATGACTAATCCGGCAATTGTGTTAAAATCCTTTGTATTCCGAATTTTCCAAGGAATATGACTTTCTCCCCAAACTACTCTGATTGCTACTTCATTGTCACCTTCGGCTCATGTGTTCTTGAATCTTATAAAACTCGATTTCAGAATGTAGTCCCTGGAAGCTCCTACTTTAATTGAGATAACATGTGCATCTCTGGTGTTGCACAATCCTTTTGCAATAAAATCCCCTTTTCAATCTCTTCAAATGTATCTCATGCTAAATTGTCATGATTATTAGCTCTATCAAAGTTCAGCTTAACACAATTATTTGGAGTTTTATTCCACACTCATCTCATATCCTTATGGATAAAAAGGTCTATGGCCATGTACATAGCATACTAAGAACTAATCTTGCCCCTGTTCATCCATTCTATCCATTCGAATTTTGTAGTGATCCAAGTTCCAACAGGAAAAATTCCTTACCTTGAAAGACTAATTGATTTCTCGATTCGAGAGGCATCATTATATGGGCTAAATGCTTCTCAAAAAATAAGGGATGATTTGTGAAGGTTAACAACTTGTCTCAACCCCTAAAAGCTTCAGTTATTAGCTTCACAGAACAGAAGACTATCATGGGCAAAAGGCAAGGAATAAATGGCATTCTCTTGTCAATTCGAATGCCGTCTTGACCTTTTCTTAGTAGCTTGCTCCTCTAGATGCCATGTCAAAACCTTCTTGTAGAGGATAAACAAACATAGAGAAAGAGGATCCCCCTATTTCAGATCCCTTAAAGAGACAAACATATCTCCGACTTATCATGCATAAGCACGAAATACAGCACAATAGAAACACATTGCCTTATCTAGTTTTACGGTTGAATCTAGGCTTGCCCACTATTTTCTCTGGAAAGCTATATTCTAACTTGTCATAATTTTTTTCCATATTAAGCTTAAGTGCCACAAACCTAGTTCTATCTTTGTTTCCATTCAAAAGCATTTCATGACCTCATGCTCAATAAGGATTATCATAAATTAAATGTTAGGAAACGTAATAACTAAACAATGAAAGATTCAATACGAAAATAAAAAATCAAACACACAAATTTACGTGGTCTGACCCAAAATGCCTACGCCTACGAAATTGTAGGGAAATTTTATTGCTTTGAAATTGTTACAAAGAGTTTTCTTTAATTCACTCTGCTCTTTCAAACCCTAAACATGATTATATAGGCGTACGTATAAAAACCCTTGATTCTTCAGCTGAAATCGCTAACACGGGCCTGAACCTCGACTTAAAATGGATTTGGCCCATAACAGTATAAAACCAGGCTTCACACAGGAAGCTCAACATTAAACGCCCAAGTAAAAATGCTCCTGGAGAGTGAACAATATTGCTCAATATTGGACAAAGCCTATTAGGTAGAACTTTAGTAATAATTTTGTAAATGGGTTCGTATAAGATTCAAATTTGGTACAAAACGAATGTAGATCAAGCATTTATTTTCAGCCAAGGACGTAAAGGCCCAACAAATATCGTAAAATAGATTTATTGCCTTGGTTCACATCACCCATATGACTTGAAAAATGTTTGTTTTGTTACCAATTTGGTTATGAATGCCAAACCATACAAATGAGGTATTATTGTTTGTTTTTTCTTGGTCTCTCTATGTATTTATTTTTTGGACATTTTCCTTGTCTCTATATTATGGTTAGTGAACTGCATAGTTCATTACTACCTTGGGTCCTTATCTCACATCATTCCTTTTTAAAAATGTTTCTAGACTGGCTTTTAAATTCATGGCTTTTTTTTTTCTTTCTAATTTTTGATTTTTTTTTTCAATTTCTTCTTTGTTTGAATAAAACTGAAAAAAGAAAATAAACAAAAAGAATTTCAAAACCTAATTTTTAATTTCACAAATATTAAAAGTTGTAAACAGAAAACATGTATCAAATAGGCCCTATGTTTACCAACGTGATGGGAAAATGGATGAAAAGAGCAAGGTATTTATTATATACACAATAAAAGTAACATGGTTTAAGAAAAGAACAAAGATAATATGTTTTAGAAAAAGACTAACCCGTTGTTGTGATTAGAATAAGTATGTATCAACTAAAGATGATGTGACAAGTATAACGATGATGCAGCAATCCAAAAATGACACGGCAATTAAAAGATTGAAGTGATAGTTGGTGATGATTAACTTCTAGTTTTTTCGTTCTCAAACTTATTGCCTTTTTTATGATATGTGAACATATACATATGAAGTTAACATTTATGACTTCTTGTTCTTTGTTTTCCAGCATAATGCCTAATGGTCTTTTATGGTATTTTTGCCATTTTGTTTGTATATGAGCAAGCAATTAGGAAAGCCTTAATGTGGCGCAACACATTGCATGCTTGAGCTGAAATTAGTATTTAGTAAAGGACGAGATTGAGGTCAAGATTCAACACGTAACTGTTCTCCAACTCCGTCTAACTATTCGTCTTTCCTTTTCGCTTTTTAATGTATCAATATCTATGTACAATATATATTATTTGAATTTAAATTCATAATAAAACTAAAGTCAATTTAATGGCATAATTTTTAGAGCGTGTTACTTCATATACGAATGATCTAGTTTAATCCAACTTGTAACTTGGCCATTAAATCTCTCTTGCTGATGTAATGTTTATATCATTTTAAGAATAAGGTACGTTCCACAAAACTTTTTTTTTTTTTGAAAAAGGATTCAAGGGTGTTTGACCCGAGAAGAAAAATATTTTTAAATAAAAATGAAAGTTGTTTTTCTACTTTTAAGTAGAAGTAAAACATAGTGCTTCCTTTTTTAAAACAAAAGTAGAAACAAAAAACTTGTTTTCGAACCAAAATACCCTACTAAAATCACCTTTTACGAAATCATTATGCAAAAAGTGTTTTATAAAAAAAAAAATAGCTTTTCATAGTTTGAGCAAACAGTCCCTTAATTGACACAACCTAAATTGTAAAATAATTAAATTGACACAATTAAAAATAATAGACTAAATTAACCTAATAAACAAAGTACAAACTTCCCTCTAGTGGTTGTTACTTAGTATAAACAAATTGAATTGCCCAAGAGAAGTAGAGCACAATATCAAGGAAATATTTATTTATTTTTAATACATGATAACATCAAAGGAAAAGAAATATCATAGTAGGAATTCAAACCCAGATAATTACTTTAGTCCCCAAGACTCTCAATCACTAGGCGATGTATCTTTAGCATAATGTCAAATAAACATATTTAAGAAGATTTAATCCTAGAAGAAGACACTCAACACAAATTAAGGCAGATAGGTGTGCATTGGCCGGTGCTGAACTGAAAATGGGAGCAAAAAAGGACACCAAAATGGCCTCAAAAGCCAGCTCAAAAGCTACCAAAATGTGGAGATTGAGAGCCAAATGCAATTAAAAAAAGTCATCAAAGTTGCTATCGTACCTAATTTTTTATTATATTATGGAGAAATGTTTCTTCTTTTAAATCCCTCGTTATAATTTTATAATTTTAGATACTTAAACTGGTATTAAGTATTTTTCATGCATATAAGAAAGGAAAAAATAATATCATTTAAAGTGAAATTAAAAATACAAATATCTTTTGTATATTGTATGGGATAAGACTGTTAATTATAAAAGTAGAGTTTTAGTAGTAAAAGGGGTCAAGGGATGGCTAGGAAGGTAGAGGGGTGCGTATGTATATGTTATTTTCTTTAGGGCATACATGTCACGTGGTTGGGGTGGTGCTGCCCATAAGAAAGAATACCACTTCAGCATTTTCTCTCTCTAGATTCTGCCATTTTTGGTTCTCTTGCTGTGTGATTTTGAGTTTGCCGCTGTGCATTCTGTCTTTCCATGGTATGCTTATCTTTTACCTTTTTTTATTGTTATGATAATGGTAAGGAAGGGGTAACTTTGCTCTAGGAACACTAACTATGAGGGCTTTTCAAGCACAGTCTTGTTTCAGGATAGCACCCTATAAGGGTAATACTGCATATATTTAACCCTTCTTAGACCCCGCCTTGGCAGGAGATTTTCAGGCACTGAGATTTTTTGTTATTGTTGTTGTTGTACACTATGAGAGATAGGGCAATAAAGTTGGAACTTATGAATTCTAGGTTGGGAGTTGGATAGCTTAACTGACTTGAACTACTCTATCATTTGCTTTTTTTAATTGTGTTGTGCTTGTCCATTTGTCAAGGATTCAACTATCCTAAAGGTTTAAGCTGATGGATGAAGGTATATGAATAGTTTTATAGTCTAACATATTCTCTCAAACTAATGTAGATTCGGCGATATAACCCCAAGCGACCCAAGCAACCACTTGAATTCTTGTAGTTCTGATTGTTAAAGTATCAGTTGTTGATATTACTAAGTTTTGTGATCAGAAATTTTACAATTTGTTGTATATGAAGGGCCCCATTTAAAATTTTTGTTTGGGGCCCCGAGAGTGTAAGGACCGGCCCTGGACTTGAAAGATGGTTGGTGTATAGGTTCATCTCATACATTATATTGAAATTATATTAATGTTGAGAGTAGGGGTGTTGAGATTTAGAATTGCGACCTCTCGATCAACAAGACTCTAATATTATGTCAAAAACCAACTATCCAAAAGTTTAAGTAGATTGGTGAATGCATTAGAATGA
Organism: Simmondsia chinensis; assembly: GCA_018398585.1. NCBI lineage: Eukaryota > Viridiplantae > Streptophyta > Magnoliopsida > Caryophyllales > Simmondsiaceae > Simmondsia > Simmondsia chinensis. The sequence goes on along the minus strand of JAGTTD010000008.1, from coordinate 31,844,453 downwards.
TTTATGCTCTAACACCATTGTGCTGCGCTGGCCCATTGTTCTTACAAATGGCTGTGTAAATTGATAGTGAGAAGAGGCATATAAGGCTAGTGGATTGCTACTTTACTTAACGTCAATTTGTTTTAGATAGAACTTAGGTTTATATATGGACTTTACGTGCTAACTCCTTGTGAAAGTTTCAGATGCGATGGAATTTAACAAGATATTGAAATCGATTGGTGATTGGGTGCTTTTATCTAACACTTGCTCGAGGCGAAGGGTGCACTTGAGTTAGGATCTTCTAACCCAATTGTAGATAACTAAATGCCCAAGTACATTGGAGAAGATATATGAGTCATATGTTTAGAAATAACTCTTACCTCAAAGTTATGAAAGAAAACAGTTTAATATATAAAGCGATAATCTACTCAATATTAATTAACTTTTGATTTCATAATCTCACTCAATTTTGTACATAAACGTCCAATGCCAACTTCTTTGAAAAGTTTCAGCCCATCTACTTTATAAAGCCGAGAGGGTAATATTAGTTATCTTTTCTTAAAAAATACTATCTCAATGCATTGTCACATAAGATCAAATAGAGATTATCGAACCCATAAAATTTGACAATTATGACCTGAAAATTTCATATCAACCTTATAAAATATCTCATGATATGCAGTGAAAAGCTTATTTTCCGAATTCTAATGACATCTCCAGCTATATTTTTGATGATCACGCAAGAAAAATGAATTCTTGCACATGTTGTCTTATGATATAATCAAGTTGGGATGTAGGTTTTTCATTAGAAAGCGTAAACAAAAGAGAGAGAGAGAGATTGGTAGGGCACTGGTGTTGTTTAAGTTTGCCTTTATTCTTGTGGGCTCCTTTGGTGTGATGGGCTAGTTAATGCAACTGTCGTTAGATCACGTGGTTGTGGCTCTGTTTGCCATCATTTCTATTTTCCTTTCTTTCCTAATTATTTAAACTATTTTTACCCTTCACTTTTTAGCTTAAATTTTCAATATAGTTGATTCTTTATCATAGCGTTAGAGCATTTGTTCCTTATAATAATATTAGAACCTTATTAACTGCAAGATCATTCATTCGAATTTCAACTCTAGCACTCTAAATATCAATATAATTTCAGTATATGATAAGAGCGGACATGTGTATTATACATGCTTCAAGTTCAATGGACATTTGCATAAGTAGCTATGTTAGTATATAATGCCATTCCTAAACTGAAGGTATTAGCTAACTCAACTAGTAAAGTCTCCAGGAGATGGTGTCCTAGACTTGGGATCCATCTTCTTTTCAGCTAGCCCATATGGTTTCTTCAACGTTATGAAACAAGAAAAAAAAAATTATTCCTAAATTTTTATTTATTAGCTTAAACTTTTAGAATAGTAAATTTTTTTACTGCGCAAATAATGAAGCTGTGATTTTGCCAATTCTGCTACTGTTAAAATGCTGCGTTTCTTGTTCATTTATCCAACCATTTCCCCTCCTACTCTCACAGTTGGCCCATAGGATTCCTAATAAGTTAACCAAATCACAAAAACGACATTTCATTTCCCCACGTCCCCATCAAAGTCAGTTTAAATTCACTATCCTAAAGTTTATTTTTATATCCCGGATATACTTTGCTCTCTCATCCTGATGCTAAAAGGTGAAGATGACATGTGGGTTCCCTGAAAAGTGGCTGAATTTTGGTCATTTTTAAAGAGCTCCATTTGCATAATATAAAGTAAGAGGGAGAAGATGATGGGGTGTCAATTGCATGCTGCAGAAATTGCCACTAAGCATTTCACTGAAAACAAGTACCTGATTTGTCTCTAGAAGTGGTCTGCATTTAGCTGTTTCATCATCAACTAAACTAATTTATGTGCGAGAAGATTTATGCTCAGGAGTGCAAATATGGACCCTCTGCAGGGGAAGTGTTGGGATCAAAACAAGGTATGCATTTTTATGTGTCAGTTTGCATAGTTTTGTGTTTGTAATTTTTGATAATTATAATTTTATTTCTATCTTTTTTCTGATTTAAAAGTCGGCTGAAAACAAAAAATGAACCCAAAAAAAAAAAAGAAAGGTTATTTTCAAAAGCTGATTTTTTAGCTCCTAAAAGGGTGTTATTATTGGAACAAAGCTGTTATTGTTAGAATAATAATATAATTTATAATAAATAATAGCTACAAATTTTTATAAATTTACTCTAATACTAATATTTTTGGTTTGACGAAAACTTTAGCCTTTTTCAAAAACCCAAATATTACAAAAAGATGTTATCAAACAACCATATTTTAACTTTGGTAAAAAAAAAAAAAAACATATTTTAGAAACGGCTTTTTTTTTTTTTTCCCCTTGTTTTCAAATTTTTCCTGAAAACATAGAAAATGAAAAGTTGGAAAAACTATTTTCAAAACCTCTCAAAAACCCAAAACAAACATTGTGGACTGAATAATGTGCATTTTGAACTGCTTTATTTGCTTCTAATTTGCCCTTTTTTTCTGCATATTGCAGAAGGAATCATGGAGAACACTTCTGGTGTTGGCTTATCAAAGCCTAGGAGTAGTATATGGGGACTTGAGCATTTCCCCTCTCTATGTTTTCAAGAGCACATTTGCAGAAGACATTCACCATTCGGAGACAAATGAAGAAATTTTTGGTGTTCTTTCTTTTGTCCTCTGGACTCTTACTCTTCTTCCTTTGGTCAAATATGTCTTCATTGTACTTCGAGCCGATGATAATGGAGAGGGTAAGCAATTTTAGTAGTCTAATTTCATGAAAATCTAGAAATTCATGTGGTCTTAGAGTTTCACAAGTAAGGTCCACATATATGTACTAGTAAGATTCTGTTCCAAAACTAATTGACACTAGAAAGAGTAGTCCACTAAACTTATATGTTGATCTTTTTTTTTTTTTTTTTCCACAATTCCATCGTGAGATTTTACTAGGCTTTTGGCCTGACTGATGAAGTTGACATACGATGTCAACATATAAGTCCAAGTGATGTTCCAGTTAAATAAATTGACATCAGATAGAGTAGGTCACTTATCTCACAACTTACATGTAGAATATTTTTGTTGTACTCATATCTGAAGTTTTCAACAAATTTCTAACTATACCCATGTGAAAATCCACCAACGAAAGGCTGATTCACAGAGTTTACATAAATAAGGTTCACACACAACTCCAACTGGGTTCCATCCTAAACCTAGTTAACATCAAGTGGAATACGTGGGATTCTTATTAGACTCACGTGTAGAATTCTTTCTAAGAATGTGAAATTATGAATGTGCAGGTGGCACCTTTGCCCTTTATTCTTTGATATGTAGGCATGCCAAAGTGAGCCTTCTTCCCAACAGGCAAGTTGCAGATGAAGCTGTTTCTACGTATAAACTGGAGCACCCTCCAGAGGCAAAAAGAAGCTCAAGGCTTAAAATTATGCTGGAGAAGCACAAGGGTTTGCATACAGCTTTGCTAGTTTTGGTTCTTCTTGGCACTTGTATGGTAATTGGAGATGGGCTTCTCACCCCTGCTATTTCTGGTAAAATTATCTCCTTTCATTATTCTTTTGTTCTGATTTTTCTTCTATATAGTTTGTTTGTAGTTTTTTATTGTTAGTAAACTGAAAACTGAGTTTTTAAAATGATTTTGTTGTTTTGGTTTTCTGTTTTCCATTTTTACCCAACTTGAAATAAAAAAAAGTTGAAAACAACAAACTAAGGTCGAGTCCTTGAGGGCCTTTTACGAAGAGTGGGAAAAAAAAGGGGGGGCCTATATGGTATCTTTCTTTTTGCAATTTTTATTTTTGAGAGATTAAAAACTAGGTTTTAAAAATTAGTTTATAGTTTTTTCATTTTTTCCTTTTAGTTTTTGGTGAAAGAAAAAAAAAAAAAACCTAAAAAATAGAAAAAATCATTTCCAAATATGGTCTTTAGTTTCTAAGAACCCAAAAATTGTAAATGAAAAACACCACCAAACAAGCCCTGGAAATCCTTAAACATATCACTTTCAAGACCTAGTTTTTAATTTTTCAGAAACAAAAAACTTACAAATAGAAAAACATACCAATCAAGCCCTTATAATTATCTTTACTTATAAATGTTTATGTTTTTTTTTTTTTTGGGTCATGTATAAATATTATGTTTTGTTTGCAGTATTTACCGCGGTTTCTGGACTAGAGTCTTTGATGTCGCCTGAACACCATCAATGTAAGCCTGTTAGCTCAAATGAATCTGATCATAATGATTGGCTGATATGGAGATGTCAATTATTTATGAAGGCTTGGGTTTTTTTCCCCATCATGATTATTCAACTTTTTAGTATTTTAGCTGATGTTTTAGGTTGGAAGAACAGCTATACCTGTGCATGAAATTAGAAGCACCAGTCATAAAAGTGAAATGTAAAAAAAGGGAAAAAGAAGGGAACAAGAGAAGCTGTGGCCCAATTTAGAAGCAAAAAATAGTTTTCATTTTCCATTTTGGCTTTCTTTCTCCCTTCTTCATTTGGAAAAAAACGTTGAGGAATGGAAACTTGATAACAGTTTATAGGATGTTTCCTATTGTTTATACTCATTTTTTGATAAGAAAAATATAGGCATAAGTAAATACTTGTAAATTTGAAAGTTCGAGTACATTCAATCCGTAAATATTTGAATATATTTTTAAATTTTTTTTTATCCACGGTAATATCAGGGGAGGAGGATGCACTAGCGGGAATTTGTACCCTAGTGCCCTCTATGGCAACCGAGAATCCAATCACTAGGTTATGAGCCTTGAGCTCCTGTAAAAATTTGAATATTGGTTCAGGTACAAATACTATTTAGGAATTTTTTTGGGGTTATAAATATGGATGTAACTGTCAAATAAATGAGTTACACAATTTTATAATGCAAACAATTTACTGATAATCCTAAATCGAAAGCAAATAAAAAAAAATTATTCATTGTTTGAAAGAGAATATGGAGTACCTGCTGTTTTTCAACTTTTCTAATAGGATATGGAAAATTAGAAAACTAGTTTCTATCTTCCGCAATTGGAAAGTTAGTCTTTTGAACAATTTCTCCAATTTTCATTTTCCATGGCCAAATTTTCAAAAAAACTGGAAAATTCTGTTTTCGAACAAGCTCTATTTCTTTCCTGAACATTTTATCTTTTTGGTGTTGCCTTCTTTTCAGTTCTTTTTTTTTCAAGAAAAGGGGAGTAGTTTTGTTTTCTTTTTTCTTCTTTATTTATTTGTAATTGGGCCTTTAAATTGTCAGAGTTAATAATCCATCACCCCACAGAAGCTAAAAGGATTTTAACGCGTCAAATTGCCAATGCTTAAGCTTCTAATAATTGGGTTGGGACTGGGGAGATCTAGTTCTATAACTTGTATGGTCCATTTTGTACTACATTTATGGAGAAAAGTTAATAGCTAGAGATTTTGGGTGACATAAATGAAATTTGGGAGCAATTTTGGTGTTGAAAATGACTGCTAGGAAGTGAACTACACAGATTGAAGAGATGCAGGGTCCAGCATTGTATGTTGTATAATGATATGATATAATGGACATGGACCACATTCTAAATGTGGTCCAATGTTGAGAAATGGCTGGTCTGTGATGGTTAATGCACATGTCTAACCTGTACCTGTCTGATCCAAAAAAAAAAAAAAAAAGACCTGTACCTGTGGTTGAGCGGTTTCTAAGATGGGCAAACTGTATATACATGTATTTCGTTTTGGGAATTTATCACTTAGGTATCCTGGGTTTTTAGCATTTATGACCTAGATAATTGGTGTTTTTAATATGTAATGAGGTGCCTTGAAGTTTAAAAATTTATCACTCATGTATCTTGAAGTTTGAAGTTTTTATCAATTAGCCATTGTCCACCAGAATTTGGTGGATTTTCATTGGAAATTGTTTACGTGGAACATAATTCTACATGATATAGGCAATATATAGGTATCTTCAATTAGTATCGAGTGAAGTTTTATCGTAATTCAGGGAATTTTTGCTAAAAGATTGACATAATTTGGATGTATTAGTGTAATCAAGTACCACATCAGCTAGTTCTAATGTAAATTGGATGGATCATGACGAAAATACACTAGATTACGGTATTAGATACTTAAGTGTTAAAATTTTCAAACCTATAGGTACCTTATTGTATATATTGAAATGTAGACTCTGTTTGGTATATGTTGGAAGTCGGAATTATAATTACATAATTATTCGAATCATCATGGGTTTTCGGTCAATTGAGTTGGAGTATTTCGAGTTTTGAATCAACTATGGTTGGATTCACTTTGAGCGGTTCATATTGTATTCAAGTTATTACGTCGGAGCGATTCACTTTGAGGTCGAGTTATTCGAGTTCGAGTCAAATTGGGTTGAGTATCGCATCGGATCATTTGGTGTTCAAGTTATCTCGGATTTTCAATTAATTGGGTTAGGTCTTTTCGAGATTTAGGCTAGTTATGGTCTGGTTTGAGTTTATTTAGGTCATTTCAAGTTCGGGTCATCTCAGTTTTGGGACAGATGAGTTGTATCATTTCAAATTTCAAGTCATTTTACACTGAACTTGAGATGGGTCGGGTCATTTTTGGGTATGGGTCGTATTACGTTTTGGGTTAATTTGGTTGGGTCATTTTCACTTCGGCTCAGCTTGTTTACATCACATTCAAGTCCAGTAGTTTCATTTTTTCGATTTAAGTCCATCTCGAGTTTCGGGTCAATCAGGTTGGGTCACTTCGGACTTTGAGCTAAGGTGAGTTTGGTCATTTCAAATTCAAGTCATTCGAGTTGGATGATTTCGAGGTTTGGGTCAAATTTTAGGTTGTCTCTAAATCTTTAGATTTTGAGTCATTTTGGATTGGGGTTAATCAAGTGGGTTCATTTTGGGTTTTAGGTCAATGGAGTTGATATGGAATTACAATTCCTTACCCCATTGGAAAGTATGATTTTTAGTTAAAATTCAGTTCCATGGAATTGTGCAGTGGAATTGTAATTCCAATTTCAACAGGTGAACCAAACAATAGAATTGGAATTCAGGGCCCCAATTCTAGCCTCAGCCCAACTCTAGGCTCCAATTCCCTGCTCAAACACAGCCCTAGTATATTTAAGAGATAAATGCAAAACTCAAGGCAGTTAAGTCATAAATTTCCCTTTATTTTTTGGCTGGGAGAAGGGTTCTAATGCAAACCTATAAATGCTTAGGTCCTGTTTGGTTGGAAATCCTCTTACCATTTTCATGTTTGCTTAGTAGGGCAATGAATACCCTTCCAAACTGGGTTGAGTTCCTCTGTGATGCAACTGATTTGGATAGTAGTCGATATTTAGCTTTCAAGAATATTGTAAAAGGTCACTTACCCTGTAGGCTTTGGTCAAAACTAGGTGTGTAAATGAGTCATGTTGGCTCTTGACATAAATCTCAAAAGGCTCAGTTTGTTGCTAGCCCAAGTCTAGCTGGCTTGTTTAGCTTGTCAAGCTAAGCCCGAACAAAGTAAAGTTCGAGCTCATAAGCTCATGAGTCTAAACAAGCTTATATTAATTGAATTTATTAGCTCAAGTATTTCCCAATTGAGCCTAAACGAGCAGATCTTGAGACTAAATGAACCTAGATCAAGCTTAAATGAGCCTAAATAAAATAAGCTTAGTTCGAAACTCACGAGCTAGGTTCAAACTCAATTGAAGCAAGCCAAGCATGAGCTTATGACAATTTGAGCTCGAGCTGGAAATTTCTAAGCTCGATTTGAGCGAATCCCGAGCACACTAAATGTAGATTAGCCGAAGCTCAAGCCTTAAGTGCTCAGGCTCGGCCCGGCTCATATACACCCTTTGTCAAAACAGATAAACTATATTTCAACTTTGTGGGGCCAAATAGGTTCACTTCTGCTGGGGGTTATTATGGACACAACGAAACTGGTTGAGGGAAAGGAAACCCCAGAGCCAGAAAGAAAGATAGGTTTAATTTGAAAAAAATGTCCAGCATTCATGCAATATATCTGAGCATCAGAAAATGTACAAGTATCCTTAAACAATGTAGATTTCTTTGCTTGTTCATCTTTTTGCTATGCCTTTCCATTGTGTTCTGATATGATTTGTGCAATACCATTGCAGATGCGGTGATCCCGATAACGTGTTTCATTTTAATATGTCTTTTTTCCCTACAACACTATGGAACACATCGGGTTGGATTCTTCTTTGCACCAGTGGTGTTGATTTGGCTGCTATGCATTAGTACCCTTGGTTTATATAATATATTTCGCTGGAATCCTCATGTTTATAAAGCCATTGCACCATATTACATGTACAAGTTCTTGAAGAAGACTAGGATAAGTGGGTGGATGTCTCTTGGTGGTGTTCTTCTATGTATAACAGGTAATGCAGAGTACTTGGACTATGTATTTCTTTTGCACTTGAGCTGTTGTTTTTGTCTAATGGTTAGGCTATCCCCCTCCCAAGTATGAGCTCTTGGGTATGAAAGCTCGTCTCACTCCTCCCCTTAATATTGGTGGCCCTTATTAAAGCAATGTTGTACCTCCTTATGGATTAAAAAGATATTTCTTATGCAGTTTCGCTTGTTTTGTTGGATCTACCACTGCCTATTTGGTATTGTTTTTCACATGCAGTTGTGGGTTTTTGAGAAATCAAAAATCAAGTTCTGGAAAAAGGTTTTCCTAGCTTTTTGTTTTCTGTTTTCAGTTTTTGCTTAAGTTAGGAAAAAAACTGGAAAAAAGAAGCCAAAAAAACCAGAAAAAAATGTTCCAAAATATAGTGTTAGTTTCTAAAAGACCAAACTATAAACAAAGAATGGTACCAAACGAGCCCTGGGAGATTGATACTAGTCTGTGCCTCTTTGCCTTTCTGCCCCAAGTTTTTTTCTGAGAGGATTATCAGAGCTTTAACTAAACCACTTTCTGGGTGATATTAATTGTTCTGTGACTCTAATATGATAATGATACCACTTGAATATTGTAAGGTTTGTTGAATGAGTTGGTTGTTTCCATTGTAGTAGCACTTGATCACATATCGCACTGAGGACTTACTGTCTGAGAATCTTTATCTTGCGCCTTGATGTCGTGTGATGGATATCTGTGCTTTTTAGCCTTGAGCTGACTTGGTGTCACAAATACTGTAATCTGTACTAGTAAAAAGAGCGCAAACAAGGCAGATTTTGATGCTTCTCAGCTTTAATGTATTTAGCAGACAAAAGATAAGTTATTTTCGTCAAATTGCAGGTTCTGAGGCAATGTTTGCTGATCTGGGTCACTTCTCTTACACTGCAATTCAGGTACAAATACTTAGGGCCTGTTTGGTATTGTTTGTTATTTGCAATTTTTGGTTTTTAGATACTAGGTTCTAGGTTTTAGGAATGATTTTTTTTCTTTATTTTTATTGAAAAGAGAAACCAAAAACAAGAAAAATCCTTTTTTCGAAAGCTGGTTTTTACTTTCTAGAAAACCAAAAATTGCAAAAAGAAACTACTAACAAACAGGAAATTTTTGGATTTTAAATGATTCTTTTTATTTATTTTACTTTTGCTTGTTTTGTTTTCAGATTTCACTCAATTTCGGAAGAATCTAAAAACCAAAAACCAAAACTAAGAAAAATTGTTTCCAAAATATGACTTTTAGTTTCTCTAATAGTAAAGATTGAAAAAAGAAAATGATACCAAATCGACCCTTACCAAAAAGGCCCTTATGTACTTCACTTTAAGGTTTCTAATTTGTGAAGCTTATTTAACTCGGCCGGTGATGTATGTTTCTCAGAAGTTACTGCTAACTAAGAAAGTGTAACTGTTTATGTAGATAGCTTTCACGTTTCTTGTATACCCAACACTCATCTTAGCTTATATGGGTCAAGCTGCTTACTTGTCAAAGCATCACCAGAACAGTACGGGGATTAGTTTTTATCTCTCGGTTCCAGGTGAACTTCCCATTCTCAACACTCCTTTGTAAATATATGTTGTCAATGAACCAACTATTCTAAAAGTTTAAGTTGATTGGTGAAAGCCTAAGGATGGTTTTCTACTCCAACTTAAATCCCATCATGGCAATGCTAATTGGGTTGAAGCGTGGATAATGTATAAACCCATCTCATAGACTCATACTTGTTCTTGAGTTATATTAATATTTAGAGTGGCAACCGTTGGGATTCGAACTTGTGGCTTCTCAGTCAATAAAGCTTTAATATCATGTCAAGAAGCCAACTATTGCGTCAATTTGGTACTAGAGTAAAATTGATGTTAAGTTTGTGGCAGAGTTTTTAATGATCTGCTCACAAGTGGGTTTAAATTGGGTCGAAGGATTGGTTTATATTGGTTCTCTTGCATCTAATATAATTGGGCAGTTAAAAATTATATCGTTGTCTTTAACTTCTATCTGATCACATGACGAAATTGACATAATGTAAATCGTATAGGAATTAGATTGACATAATTAAAACTAAAAGGACGAAGTTGACATAGTTGTAGTGTAAATAACCCAATTCTTTTGATATGCTTATAAAAATGTTCTAGGAAATAATCACTATAACTGCACCTACAAGTCGTGTCTATTAGAAATTACTTTGAGCAACTGCTGAAATTGGTCTTAGATACTATCAAAGGATTACTGTAGTGGAAAGAGTGTTGAAAATGATGATGCGTACTTGGATCATATTAGGTAAATTTACGTATTGACTTAAGTTCATATACCTCATTTTCTAGATTCATATTTATATTCTTAAGTTTATGCATAGTTTAGGATCATGAATTGGGATATTTAGTGTCATTCATGTATGAGTCATTGTTCATTCTCCAAAAGTCTTCAGAATACTATATATAGATGAGTCATGTAGAGATAGAAGTGTGTGGCAAAGATACGCCAAAAGAGGTCCTCCGTGTAATAGGTTTTCTTCACGTGAGTTAGTTTTCATCTCCTGTTAGGAAAAATATCCACGAATTGGGTTCGATTTGGATGCGAAAGAATAGATCTGACAGAAATTAATAAGGAGAGAGAGAAAAAACAATAATACATAGAGTTACTTGAAAAGTCTTGAAATTGAGCGAAGACTACGGACGGGTAAAGGAGATCAATCCAATTAAAAAAACTGAAAGGAGGATATAATCAGGAGCAGCCATTACAGGACATAAATACAGGACACAATTACATATTCGTAGATATTCATCTTCCTATCTTGTCTATGATTATGGTCTTGGCCAGCTAGTCTTGTGGATCTAGCTGCACCATTGTAGAGTGTTTAGACTCTCAACAAACAATGTTGCATTGAATTAGTTCTGAAACAACTTTCTTAGCCATAGGCTTTCAGTTTGCATCCCGATGGCTTTTACTTGATCTTTCTAGTTAGAGGAATGATATAGATTAAGCATCCTTGTGCGTAATCAAGGGCTTCCTAGGTGTCTCAATGCCTAGAAAGACGGTTGAATAGCCTTGTGCTCAACCAACTTAGTAAACCCATAACTTTGTTTTAAGCAGTTATGTGCTTAAGAAATAGAATTAATTGAATTTATTCAAATAGTCTAATGATTTTCCTTTATGAACTGTTACACTAGTATTTATAAAGTGAAAATAGAGCTCTAACAAAAAAAAACTCCTAAACTGATAATAACAAATTCTTTATTTGGTTATAACAAACAAAGCTAAAAATACTGATACTGACAAAATCAAGTGCAGAACCGGTGAAATGGCCAGTACTAATCGCAGCGATCCTGGCGTCAGTGGTCGGAAGTCAAGCAATCATTAGCGGGACGTTCTCGATAATCAACCAGAGCCAATCATTGAGTTGCTTCCCGAGAGTGAAGGTGGTACATACATCTGACAAGATTCATGGACAGATATATATACCTGAGATCAACTGGATATTGATGATCCTTTGTATTGCTGTCACTATTGGTTTCCGAGATACTAAGCACTTGGGAAATGCTTCAGGTACTCTTTCACTTTCCTATCTTCCCCTAAAGTACCGAGTGTTAAGAATTTTATATATGTGTGTAGTGACAAAATCGCACCCGAGTTATGAGAAAGAAGAGATTAACATATTAGGATCTATTTGGTATCATCTTTTGTTTTTAGGAACTAAAGATCATATTTTGGATATAACTCTCTCTTGTCTCTTGTTTTTAGTTTTTTATTTTCAGCTTTTTTTCCTTAGTTTGAGTGAAAATGAAGTAGAATACAAGAAAAAAAAGCTATTTTTGAAACCAAGTTTTTAGTCTTTAAAAAATCAAAATTGCAAATAGAAAATGATATTAAACAAGTCTAGCTGATAATAGCCAGTTTTAGGTTGGAACCTCATTTAGACTTGTAAGTCAGCCTCTCGGCTTGCTTCAGGGGCTCAAGTCCATCTCCAAATGAACTTGACACACACCATTGGACCATATGTGTATATATATATACATACATATGTCTATATATATATAATATCATGTAGCGATAGCATAATGTAACAACTAGCTTAATTCTGTTACACAATGTTGGTAAGTAAAAACCTGTGTTGACTAGGGGGTGAAAATTTTCTAAGAGGTCACCATCTTAATACTACCAGTGTTTAAAAAGCATGTCTAAGACATGCCTGGGCGCTAAGGCGAGGCGAGGCGCAAGGTCATCGCCTAATAAGTCTAAGGCGAGGCGATTTGACCTAGGCGCAGTGAGGCACGCGCCTTTGTGCGCTTTATGTGTTTAAGACCCTATTTTGCCATAAATTTTTAAAAAAAAATATTTCGTGTGTTTTTTATTTTGTTTATTGTTTGTTTAAAATATGGATTATTACTTCTTGACCTCTAGGTACTACTAACCCTAAAAGAAAAGAAGAGAAAGAGAAAAGAAATAAAAGGAAAATATCTGAAAATTATGGATATATAATATTCGTAACATGTTAGTATTTATGCACGGTTGACTTTGGTTATCTTTATTTTTTTTATGATGGAAGTGGAAGAGAATGATATTGGCGTGTATTTCTTTTTCTATTTTATGGTGCCTTGCTGTTTTTGTTTAAAAGCTTATGTTGATGATATATAATATAGCACATTTTGATGAATATCAATATCTTTTATATGTTTTTTTCTTAAGTAGTTTTTATATTGTTAAATTAAAACTTTCATATTATATAATTTATTGATTTCATGACTTATTTTCGTAATATATATTATAAATATAGAATATGAACATAATTACAAAAATATGCGGCTCACTTCGCTAAGGCGCAAGCACCTAGGCACTAGGACTCTCTATCACCTAAGTGCGCCTTACGCCTTTTTAAACATTGAATACTATTTTGTCCAAGCACACTTAACTTAAAAACTCTAATAGAATTGTCACGAACCTAGGCCCGTGACTCGGATAGAATTTGAGAGAGAAAGAGAATTAGAGGAGAGTTAGAGGAAGAGAATAGAAGTAGAGGGAGATTTAGAAAGAGTTAAGAGGGGGAAAGAAGTTAGAATTAGAAGGGGAGAGAGAGAGAGAGACGGTTAGAGAGAGAGAGAGAAAGAGAGGAAGTAAATTTTGATATTGTTCATTGATGCCCAAAATGCAAGATTACATGTTTAAATAAGCAAAGCTTGGGGGATTTTGGAGGGAAGGGGCCGGCCACCCTATGCCCTAGGCCCTAAGATATAGCCCCATTTCATTAATGTAATTACATCATTATGTTTTAAAACTACCCTTTGCCTCCTAATTCTTTCCCTCCTAACCGGTCCCCCTATTCAAAATTACAACAATTTTATATTTGACTAATTTTACATTTACATTACATAATTGTTACAAAAATCGAAAGCGGAAATAACTCGTGGTTGTGACATCCCCCTTCCCTTCAATTAATCCTTGTCCTCAAGGATTGAAGTTCGGAAATTGTTTGCGGATGAAAGTCTAATCTTCCCAAGTGACGGCGTCTTCTCCCATGTTTTTCCATCGGACTTGAACTTGCTTGATTCTCCTTTTGTTGCGGGTTACGGTCCGTTGATTGAGAACGTCTTGTGGAGTGACTTCGGTTTCGTCGTTTTGGTCAATCTGCGGAAGGTCCAAAGTGATGCGTATGTTGTCTCCTACCTTTTTCTTCAATCGGGAAACATGGAAGACTAGATGAATTTTGGAACCTTCGGGAAGCTCGAGTTTGTAGGCCACTTCCCCGATCCGGGCTTCAATTCGGTATGGTCCATAGTATCGAGCGGCCAGCTTTAAGTTTCTTCGTAATGCGACGGAGGTTTGTTGATATGGCTGCAGCTTAAGGTACACCCAGTCACCCACTTTGAATACTCTCTCGGTCCTCCGATGGTCGGCTTGCTGTTTGTAGCGGTGTTGAGCCTCTTTTAAGTTCTCCTTTAATAGACCAATTAAGTTCTGTCTCTCATTGACAAAGTCCTCCACATCCCCGGATGTAGAGATGCAAGGGACGTCGAGGGCGAGGAACTTTGGTTCATAACCGTAGAGAGCGTGGAACGGAGTCCCCTTCAATGATGAGTGATAGTGGGTGTTGTACCAGAACTCTGCCAGAGGAAGCCATTGAGACCACTGTTTCGGCTTATGGAGGGCCATGGTTCGAAGATAACTCTCAAGACACTAATTGACCCGTTCGGTTTGTCCGTCGGATTGTGGATGATAGGCACTACTCATTTTAAGCTCGACCCCAGCTAGGCGCATGAGCTCCTTCCAAAAGAGGCTCTGGAAGGATGCATCTCGGTCTGAAATAATATCCTTGGGCAACCCATGAAGTCAGTAGACCTGATCCACGAACAGTTGGGCTACCTTGCTTACGGTGTACGGATGAGTCAAGGCGATGAAGTGAGCATACTTGGTAAGTCGGTCCACAACCACCATAACGACATCCTTACCCCCGGACTTGGGCAACCGTTCGATGAAGTCCATACTAATACTTTCCCATGCTTGGTTGGGCACGGGTAGAGGTTGTAGGAGTCCCGGGTAAGCCACATTCTCGTGCTTGGTGCGTTGGCAAGTATCACACTTCTCTACCCATTCTCGGACACTGTTTTTGAGGTTGGGCCAATAAAACATGCATTTGACCCTCATTAAAGTGCCAAAGGATCCTGAGTGACCCCCCGTTGGAGAGTCATGAAGTGCTTGTAGGATCTTTTTTCTCATTCCTCCATCCTTCCCCACATAAAGCCTCCCCTTGTATCGGAGAAGACCCCCTTCGAAGGAGTAAGGCTTGTTGCTTGTTGGGTCAAGAACAAGTTGCTCTATTCGTTCGGCGGTATGGGCCTCATCTTCGTAGCTTTGGGAGAGCTCTTGCATCCAAAGGGGAACCGAAGTGGTCATGAGGGTGTAGGTGGCAATAGCTTCGTCTTCATCCCGTCTTGAGAGTGCATCGGCGGCTCGGTTTTCGGCTCCCTTGCGGTAAAGAATGCTATAATGTAGGCCCATCATTTTTGACATCCCCTTGAGCTGTAATTATGTGGTGATTTTTTGCTCAAGTAGGTGACGGAGGCTGGCATGGTCGGTCTTGACGATGAAATGATGGTCCATCAAATAATGTCTCCATTTTTCAACTGCCATGAGTACTGCAAGGAGCTCTTTCTCATAGACCGAAAGCCCCAAATGGCGTGGGCTAAGGGCCTTACTGAGGTAGGCGAGGGGTCGGCCTTCTTGTGATAGGACCGCTCCAATCCCAACCCCGCAAGCATCGGTCTCAAGGACAAAGGGCTTGGAGAAGTCGGGAAGTGCAAGGACTGGGGCGGTTGTCATGGCCTCCTTCAAGGCCTCGAATGCTTGATCGGCTTCCTCATTCCAATGAAATCCCCCCTTCTTGAGGAGGTTGGTCAACAGCTTGCTCATGGTCCCATACCCACGGATGAACTTCCGGTAGTACCCGGTGAGTCCCAAGAACCCTCGGAGGCTCTTGACATTCTTCGGTCTTGGCCACTTCTTCATGGCCTCGATCTTGCCTTCTTCGGTTGCGACCCCTTCTCTTGAGATTACGTGTCCCAAGTATTCTACCCGATCTTGGCCGAAAGTACACTTGCTCCGTTTAGCATAGAGGCGGTGCATACGAAGGGTCTCAAGCACTTCGGTCAAGTGCCTAAGATGTGCGGAAAGGCTCGGGCTATAGACTAAGATGTCGTCAAAGAATACGAGCACAAACTTGCATAGATATGGCTCGAAGACTTCATTCATCAAGGCTTGGAAGGAGGCGGGGGCGTTGGTGAGTCCGAAAGGCATGACACGGAACTCATAATGCCCTTGGTGAGTCCGGAAGGCGGTCTTATGCTGATCTTCTTTACACACTCGAATTTGATGATAACCGGCGCGGAGATCGATCTTGGAAAAAATGGAAGACCCTTTAAGCTCATCTAGTAAATCATCAATGACCGGTATCGGAAATTTATCCTTGATGGTTATGTTGTTGAGTTGCCGGTAGTCTACGCAAAAACGGTATGACCCATCCTTCTTGCGAACCAAGAGTACCGGAGAAGCAAACGGGCTCCGGCTCGGTTAGATGATGGAGGTTTCCAACATCTCCTTGACTTGCCTTTCAATCTCGTTCTTTCGCCCGTGCGGATAGCGGTAGGGCCTTATGTTCACGGGCTTGGCTTCGGGCAAGGTGGGAATGCGGTGATCATGTGAGCGAGGAGGAGGAAGGGTCTTCGGTTCCTCAAAAACATCTTGATAGCGGTCGAGGATGTGTTCTATCTCCGGATGAATGATGGACTTGGGAACTTCCACGGCGGTAGCCATAAAGAGGTGACCCATCACATGTCCGGCCTTCTTGAAGAGCTTGGTGAGGCTTTTACCCGAAATCGATTGTAAGGCGGCTTTCTCGGATGTACCTTGTAACCGGACTGCCTTACCCTCCTTGAAGCAAGCGAACTTGAGGTTGGTGAAGTCAAATGTTACGGGCCCATATCGTTGGAGCCAATCAACCCCAAGGACCATGTCACTGCCCCAGAGTTCCAATACCCTCAAGTCATCAACGAACGTTGTGCCTTGGACTTTCCACCTCACGCCCGGGCATTTCTGATAACTAACGAGGCTCTCCCCGTTTGCCACCGTCACGGTCATGACGACGGTGGGTACGGTTTCGAGCTGAAGCTCCCGGACCACATTAGCATCAAGGAAACTATTAGTGGACCTGCTATCGATCAAGATATTTACCTCTCGTTTCTTAATCTGGCCCTTCAATCTCAAGGTGTTGTGCGTGACTCAGCCTGAAAGTGCATTTAGAGAAATCTCCATAGCTCCGTTGTCTTCTCCTTCGGTTTGCTCTTCACCCGCAACTTCCTCTTCTTGGGCTTCATCTTCGACCTCTTCTCCCTCCATACTTTGTAAGGCCTTCTTACAAATGTGCCCCGGAAAGTATTTTTCATGGCACTTGTAACATTGGCCCGGCTCTCGTCTTGGTGCGCTGGAACCTGCGTTGTTGCTGCCGCTGGTTTTGGACACGGACCCCTGGGACTGGGCCCAGCCCTGGGGCGCTGTTGAGGACACTGGCCGGCTGCTGGGGACAGGCCGGGTGCTGAAACTGGGTCGGTTGACAGGTCGGGCAGCATTCCTGATTTCGGCTACAACAACTTCTTGGAGTTTGGCCTATTCAAAGGCCATGCTAAGTTCGGTTGGCCGGCTCGCCTTGAGGGATGCTCGAATGGCGGGCTTAAGCCCGCTAATAAAGCTCGAGACAAAGTATGCCTCGCTCAATGTCGGGTGATGAATAAGCATCCAACTCCTTAACTCTTCAAATTTCAAAATATAATCTTCAATCGGCCCGTTTTGTGATATCTTGCTAAACTCTTCCACTATGTCTTGGAGTGATCGGTCTCCAAAACGTTTGCACAATTCATCCATGAAAAAGGTCCGCGTCATGTGAGGGTGCCGAAGTTCCAGTCCATGGAACCAAATGTCCCCGTGTTCATGAAGGTGGCTTGAAGCATATTCCACCCACTCATTTTCGGGCACTTGATACCAACGGAAATATTTAAGGCACTTACGGATCCAAGCTCTCGGGTTCGTACCTTCAAACTTTGGGATCTCGAGCTTGGGTGCATGGGAGGTCAAGGTGCGGTTGCTTCCGTGGCTTCGGCTAAAGTCCCCTTCATCCGTGACCCACGGTGGGACATGGTTATTTCTGAGCTCTGAGGAGTGTGTTGGAGGCGGTAGGATCCCATCACCGGTTCTCGGGTACGTGCCTGACCCTCCTGGTGCGGCATTGTCACGGGCACCTACGGGTGGTGCCACGGTCTCCACTTCGGTTCTCTTCTCCTGGGCCTTCACCAACCGTCCCATGGCATCGGTTAGGGCCCTAAGGTCAGCTTTCACGTCCGCCATGTCTGCCTTTATCTCGATGTTGTTTCGGTTTTGTTGTTCCTCTAGTCGGTCCATCCTCTCCTCCAAGCGGACCAACCGTTCATCAACGGCGTCGACCCACTCGTTGGTATCGGTGTGACCGGTTGAGGACATGCTTCTTGTTATAGCCGTTTTTTTTTATTTTTTTTTTGATTCGGTTTAACCGGATGAGGAAAAAAAATTTAAGGATAGGATAAGCCTTCTCCGGATCGGAAGATGGCTCTGATACCACTTTGTCACGAACCTAGGCCCGTGACTCGGATAGAATTTGAGAGAGAAAGAGAATTAGAGGAGAGTTAGAGGAAGAGAATAGAAGTAGAGGGAGATTTAGAAAGAGTTAAGAGGGGCAAAGAAGTTAGAATTAGAAGGAGAGAGAGAGAGAGACGGTTAGAGAGAGAGAGAGAGAGAAAGAGAGGAAGTAAATTTTGATATTGTTCATTGATGCCCAAAATGCAAGATTACATGTTGTTTAAATAAGCAAAGCTTGGGGGATTTTGGAGGGAAGGGGCCGGCCACCCTATGCCCTAGGCTCTAAGATATAGCCCCATTTCATTAATGTAATTACATTATTATGTTTTAAAACTACCCTTTGCCTCCTAATTCTTTCCCTCCTAACCGGTCCCCCTATTCAAAATTACAACAATTTTATATTTGACTAATTTTACATTTACATTACATAATTGTTACAAAAATCGAAAGCGGAAATAACTCGTGGTTGTGACAAGAATCTAGTGCATTACTGCTGGTATGATCACACCTGTAACTCAACATACTAATTTTTTTACTTACAATGTGGTGCAGGTTTAGCGGTGATGACAGTGATGCTAGTGACAACATGCCTGACTTCCCTAGTCATAATCCTATGCTGGGACAAACCCCCTATCTTGGCTCTTTGCTTCCTCGTCTTCTTCGGCTCCATTGAATCTCTCTACTTCTCTGCTTCCCTTCTCAAATTTGCCGAAGGTGCTTGGCTTCCGATCCTCCTAGCCCTCTTCCTCATGACCATCATGTTTGTTTGGCACTATGCCACCATCAAGAAGTACGAGTTCGATCTCCAAAACAAAGTCTCTCTTGAATGGCTCCTCACGTTGGGACCCAGCCTAGGTGATGTATCTAAACTCAATACCCAGAAACAAAACTCATTTTTATTTCTTGAAAACTGAATATAATGAATAAAAAAGCTATATTAAGGGGCAAAAACTAAAGTAAAGATATGAATTCAGAATTAACTAGGAAGCTACTTCTATAAAACAAAAGAACAGAATTATCCTCTTAATGAAATAAAGATAACTAAAGTATCATATTGACTAAAAAATATGTACTCTACTCAAATCATATTTGTTAGAGTATAAAATCAATTTTGGACCTTAACTCAGCAGTTAAACTTTTGGAATAGTTGGTAAGGTATCAAAGCCTTGTTGACCTAGAGGTCACCAGTTCAAATTCCAAATCACTATCAATATTAAATAATTTCAGCACAAGATATGAGGTGACCTAGTGTATTATCCATACTTTAGACCTAATAAGCATTTGCGTAAGGGAGCATGTTAGAATATAAAATAATTCTTGGATTTTTACCCATCAGCTTAAGCTTTTTGGGATGGTTGGTTCCTTGACAACATCAAATAATTTAACGGAATATCTTATGTCTTTTACAATCATTAAATCTCTTCCTGTGTGCTACATCACCAGGCATTGCACGTGTCCCAGGCATTGGCTTGATCTTCACGGACCTCACCTCCGGCATCCCAGCAAACTTCTCTCGCTTTGTCACCAACCTCCCTGCCTTTCACGAGGTGCTTGTCTTCGTATGTGTCAAGTCGGTTCCCGTCCCTCACGTGCCACCAGCTGAGAGGTACCTTATAGGTCGTGTGGGCCCCGAAACACACCGCTCCTACAGGTGCATAGTGCGTTATGGGTACCGTGATGTCCACCAGGATATTGACTCCTTTGAGACCGAGCTTGTCGCCAAGTTGGCTGACTTCATCCGATATGACTGGACCAGACCCAAAGAGGATGACGATCCATCCATTGGAGATGGCGGGACTCACTCCGATGAATCATCAACTGGGTGTCGGCTAACCGTGATTGGAACTGTCGACTTCTCTGGTGCACCTCCTTACGATATCGAAGAGAATCTCCCGCCAGCCAGTGTGTCTTTTGGAATCTCAACGACTGAGAGTGTAACTGACATAATGAAGATTCAGGATCTAGGTGTCCCAAAACGACGGGTCAGATTCATCGATAGGGAATCAGAACCGGAATCTGACCCGAATCACGATACCAATGGGGGAATCCATCAAGAACTGGAGGATCTATGGAACGCACAGCAGTCAGGGACAGCATTCATAATAGGACACACTCATGTGAGAGCTAAACAAGGCTCGTCTTTTTTCAAAAGGATGGCCATTAACTTTGGATATAACTTTCTTAGGAGAAATTGTCGGGGCCCGGATGTGGCGTTACGGGTCCCGCCTGTTTCGCTTCTCGAGGTCGGCATGGTTTATGTTGTTTAGGTGTTGGGTGATGTGTAAGTAGTTACGCGTGAAAAAGATGGAAAGAGAAGGAGAAATTGGGTGGGATGTTGCTTGAAATTAAAGTTTGTTTTTGAAGTACACCAGGAGGCTTTTTTATTTATAGCTACAAAATTGTCTTGATAACAATGTTTTTGTCCTGCCACCAATATTGCCTATTCTAGAGGTTTTTTTTTATTTTTTTATTTTTATATCTCAAGAATGTAAGCACAAAATAGGAAGGTGCGCATAAAGCAATATTGCTGAAGAATGGTTTCTTTCATCAACATTTTCCGTTTCTTTCATCAACATTTTCCGTCGGTAAAATTTGACATGATGTGATACCAAAGAAAACCAAAAACGATACAATTTGGTTTTGATTTGAATATGACACGGTTTATTAATAATCTTCAAAGAATAAATTAATTAGTATGTATTTTAAGATGGATATAGATTCAATGTAATCAAAACTGATAGAATGCAATATCATTACCATTCTTGTTTAGGAGCAGAGGTTAATCTGGCTTTGATCTAATGGTTAAAATACTATTAAGATTGAGACTATAAAAGAGGCTTTGGGGTTTAAATCTCTCCAACTCCATTTTGCTTACTATCGTAGTTAATTTATGGAATAGCTGTGATGGCGGTGAGGTTTACTCACCCAGCCGATAATGCACACTAAAACTTACGAAAGGCGCACAAAGGGAAATATTCCAAAATAAGGAATAATTTTTTTAATAATTAATTCAGTAATCACTCCACACCTAAAATTGTTACAAATAACTCATATTTATAGGTATTGACACCCCCAAAACCATAGGTAACTACCGGTGCTAGGTGGCATCTTCTGTTGCTGCCAACTGTCCCCATGATCTACTGGATGGGCCATGATGCGGCTAAGGGTCAAGGCTGGTCAAGGTAACTACCCTCATTTTAGGCACCAGATTTGAAGTGGCAGTTATCCCATCTTCAGCCCCGCTTCTTCATTTTCCTGCTCAAATATCCTTTGAACTGGTCAAAGAACATTCCCGCCTTTTATCTTTAGCAACTCTCTCTCACGTGCCCAGCATCCTCCTTCAAGGTTCGTCCGTGTTTAGGCTCATTTGGGCCTTGTTGGGCCAGCGCAACCTTGGGTTGGGCCTGCGTGGGCTACCGTAAGGTTTGCGTATGGGCTAGCCCAACACCTTGCGTTAGGCCGGGCTGTGCGCGACGCTGCGCTGGACCTGTGCATGCTTGGGCATACGTGCGCTGGGCCTGCACACCCTTGCGCCCTTCGCCCTTATCCTTGACATCACTTTGGGCTTGAGTCCGTCCCGATTCCTGCTTAGTCCGTCACTCAGGCCAAGGTCAGTTATGGCTTAATGCACCCATACGAGGGTGTGTGCCTTGTACTCAAGGTGCCAACTTTGGCAATCCACATGACACAGCACAGGCGCAAGGCGAGTGCGCTTCTTGTTGATGTATTTTCAAAATGGGTGTTGAATAATATGTAAAATATTGTTTAATCTGTATATAAGATATGTTTGAGATTGTCCCGATATTTGTATGAGTGTTTTAAGTATGATAGGGGCGCGTGTCGACACATGGGCCATGTGTGTCGACGCACAATCCAACAAAACCGCAGGGGAACAGCCTTGTGTCTACACACATGGCCCGTGTGTTGAGACACAGCCCTTTACAGAAGCGCATAGAGAGAAACGGTGTGTGTCGACACACAGGTCAGAATTTTTGAAAGTTTTCGCACGCGACTCTTCCCAGATTTTGGTGGCTCTTTTGTTTTAGGACGTCTTCTGCCACACATATACATATATATTCCCCCTGGTTTCTTACTTGTATGGTATCAAAGAAAAGAGCGAAAGGAATTGAGAAGAACCTTGAATTTCATATGTTCTTGCGTTCAAGTAAAGGTTTCTCAAACATCAATCTCTCTACATCTCTATCAATCTCTCCCTTTACACATCTTCACTTCATATTTGGTTATTGTTGTATCTCCTAGTATATTTCGTATACCGAAATAAACCTTAAGGAAAGTGATTACATAGCTTCAACACCTGAGATCTTTCGGTTACTCACTTGCAAGGATTTTGCAAGTATTTTGTAGATTTGTTCTAACAATCTTAAGGTTTACTCTTTTGGTTTGGGATATGGCTTCATCACTGAGGGAAATAACAGCCAACTTCGTGAAGTTAAATCGATTTGATGGCGGTAATTTCTGCAGATGGCAGAGGAAGATGCACTTCCTCATTACTACTTTGAATGTGGTGTATGTCTTAAATACACCATTTCCGTCCCCTACTTTTGAGGAGGATGAGACTTTGGCCGAGCAAAGGGCCAGATTGAAATGGGAGAATGATGACTACATCTGCAGAGGGCATATACTCAACGGTATGACTGATGCCCTGCTTGATATCTACTCGAACGTGCCGACCGCAAAGGAACTGTGGGATGCACTTGAGTCTCGCTACATGGCCGAGGATGCTACAAGCAAAAAGTTCCTAGTTAGTCAATTTAATAATTATAAAATGGTAAACGATCGTCCTGTCATGGAGCAATTTCATGAAATTGAACGTATTTTGAATAATTTTTAACAACATAAAATGAATATGGATGACACCATAATTGTTTTATCCTTGATTGACAAACTTCCTCCCTCATGGAGAGACGTTTAGAAAAGTCTCAAACATAAGAATGAAGATATGTCAATGGCGGAATTGGCTAACCATTTGCGTATTAAGGAAGGCTACAGGGTACAGGATGACAACAAGGACCGCGGCGGTGATGTTGGGAAAATCAACATCACAGAAGAAGGTCAGTCAAGCAAAGCAACTAAAAGAACCGGACACTTCCAAAAGAAGAAAAATGACAAAAGGCCAAAATTGGTCTGTTGGGATTGTTAGAAGCTCGATCACCTACGTAGGGATTGTTACCGCCGTAAAAATAAGAAAGGCGAGGGGCTTGATCATCGCGCCAAAAATTCAAACGATAGGTTCAGGGCGATGATATCGGAAGTCAACCTAGTCGACAGTGATAACTCTTGGTGGGTTAACTTGGGGGTCACGAGACATGTGTGTAAGAATAAAGGGTTCTTCATGACTTTTGAACCCATGGACAATGGACCTGTGTTGTTCATGGGCAATGGGGCGACTATACCGGTTAAAGGGAAGGAAAAAGTCGATTTGCTTTTTACCTCTAGAAAAACTCTTACTTTAATCGATGTATGTTGTGCTCCAGATGTGAAGAAGAATCTCGTGTCCGGTGACCTGTTAAATCGGTTTAGGTTCAAGTTGGTCTTCGAGGCCGATAAATTTTGTGTTGTCGAAAGGAGGGGTCTTTGTTGGCAAATGGTACTTATGTAATGCATGTTCAAAATGAACATTGATAATAAAATCGATAATTCTGTTTATATGCTTGACTCGTCATATTTGTGGCATCAAAGATTAGGTCATGTGAATTTTTGTAGATTGTATGAAATGGTTAATTTTTCATTGATACCTCAAATAGATAAGGTTGATGATAAGTGTAAAACGTGTATGTTAACAAAACTAATGAGATTGCCATTTCCATTGGTGCAAAGAGAGACTAATCTACTAGACCTGGTACATAGCGACTTCTATGATTTCAAGAATATACTTAGTTTAGGTGGAAAGAGATATTATATAACATTTATAGATGATTGTTTGAGATTTTGTTATGTCTATCTTATAAATCACAAAGATGACTCGTTTGATAGATTTAAAGCATATAAAGCAGAAACCAAATTACAGTGTGAGACCTTCCTCAAGTGCCATAGGTCGGACCGTGGTGGGGAATACTATGATCGCAAGTATTTTGAAACCATCCGAATTACACATGAGATAACTGCGCCGTATACGACACAACAGAATGGTGTGGCTGAGAGGAAAAACCAGACTCTAACTGAAATGGTTAACTCAATGTTATCCTACTCCGGTCTTAGCGATGGGTTTTGGGATGAGGCGATTCTAACAGCTTGTCATATATTAAATCGAGTTCCAAACCAAAGAAATAAGATAACCCTGTATGAATTATGGAACAAACGAGCCCCAAATTTGAACTAACTAAAAGTGTGGGGGTGTAAGGCAGTTGTTAAAGTCCTGAGCCTAAACGTAAAAAGTTAAGTGAAAGAGGCATTGATTGCATCTTTGTTGGATATGCGTCCCATAGCAAAGGCATATCGGTTTTATGTAATTGAATCTAATTATTATATCAATGTGAATACAATAATAGAATCGAGAGACGCCATATTTGATGAGAATTGGTTTACCTCTATCCCTAGACCGAGGGATTATGTACCGATTGAGAATGACACTCAAGTGTCATATGACGATGTTCGTCATGAGAGGGAAGATGTCCCTGAAAGTGCTCTAGAACTCCAAAGGAGTAAGAGAGCAAGGAAAGAGAAATCTTTCGGTTCGGACT
This sequence comes from Simmondsia chinensis, assembly GCA_018398585.1. Taxonomy (NCBI): domain Eukaryota; kingdom Viridiplantae; phylum Streptophyta; class Magnoliopsida; order Caryophyllales; family Simmondsiaceae; genus Simmondsia; species Simmondsia chinensis. Next base: position 31,819,245 of record JAGTTD010000008.1, on the reverse strand, counting down.
TCTACACATTTTTGGTATAAGGTTCGAGGAACGACGTGGACCAAGTGGTTCCATATTGTTGTGTCATGGAAGCTGATCCCATGACGTTTAATGAGGCGATGAGGTCTCATGATGCCTCCTTTGGGTGAGAGACTGTGAATGATGAGATGGATTCCATCTTAGGTAATAATACCTGGATCCTAGTGGACCTTCCACAAGGAAGTACGCCCATCGGGTGTAAATAGATCTTCAAAAAGAAGATGAAGGTCGATGGAACGGTTGATAAGTTTAAGGCCCGAATGGTGGCTAAAGGATTCACCCAAAAACACTGGTTGGGCTACTTTGACATGTATGTCCCCGTGGCAAAAATATCTAAAATAAGGGTATTGATAGCCCTGCCTCAATTTATAAACTAGCGATACACCAAATGGTTGTCAAAATGGCATTCCTGAATGGTGAGCTAGAAGAGGAAGTGTATATGGAACAACCGGAAGGTTTTGTTGTTCCTAGCCAAGAGACAAAAGTATGTAAACTCATACGCTTTTTGTATGGGCTAAAGCAAGCCCTGAAGCAGTGGCACCAAAAGTTTGATAGTGTTGTTTTAAACGACATATTCATTATAAATGAATCAGATAAATGTGTCTATAGCAAGTTTGATAATGGCAAAGGGGTCATTATATATTTGTATGTCGAAGACATGCTGATATTCGGTACTAATATGGAACAAGTAGAGAGAGCTAAACAGTTTCTCACGGAAAACTCTGCTATGCAAGACATGGGTGAGGCGGAGGTAATCCTCGGTTTAAGGATTGTAAGGAATGGTGATGCCATTTCCTTGACACAGTCGCACTACGTTGAAAATGTTTTGAAAAGATTCCACTTTGATAAGTGTGCACAGGCGTTCGTTTCAATGGACCCTACTATGAAATTAGTACCGAATGAGGGCGCTCAGTGTCACAACTGAGATATGCCCATGTCATTGGTTGTCAAATGTATGCCATGACGAGCATGAGGCCTGACATAGCCTTTGCTGTTGAAAAGCTGAGTAGATATACTAGCAATCCAAGTAAGAGCCACTGGAATGCTGTGGATCATGTACTGAAGTACCTTAAGAAGACTATGAGTTATGGTCTTTCTTATGTAGGGTATCCTCCCATTTTGGAGGGGTACTCTAATGCGAGTTGGATCTCTGATGTGGAGGATCATACATTCACAAGTGGATGGGTATTCCTACTTGGTGGGGGTGCAGTTTCTTGTGCTTCTAAGAAACAGACTTGCATATATGATTCAACTATGGTGGCAGAGTTTATAGCTCTTACATCTGCGGCTAAGGAAGTCGAGTGGTTAAAGCATCTTTTGTATGAGATACCTTTGTGGCCTAAGCCGATTTCACCAATATCTATCTATTATGATAGTCAGGCTACGCTTTCTAGAGCGTACAATGAGGTGTACAATGGGAAGTCCAGACACATTGGTGTAAGGCATAGTATTGTGAGACACCTTATTCGAGAAGGTGCTATTACTGTGGACTTCGTGAGAACAAGTCAAAACCTAACAGATCCGTTTACAGAAGGCCTAGCTAGAGACTTAGTTTTGAAAACAAATGAAGGGATGGGGTTGAAACCTGTCATTATTACTCACCCATGATAGGCCCTCAACTCGACGCCTAGTATGACGCTAGGTCTCGGGTTCAATGAGAGAGACTTGTCATCTGTGTGGTTGCAAGCACTAAATAGAATTTTTCCATCCCGAGTGTTAAGTGCTTGATACCTACGTCAGAGATTCTAAGAGCATGAGCCAATGCTCTTAATGGACCTGGTTTTAGAACTTACTAATACCCGTGTTGCAGGGACATGATCAATGAGGTCCACCTTAGTTTATGTTGAAGTTTGACCACTTTAAAGGGGTAATTTTTGACTAAGGGTTTGGCTCTGAAACACTCACGAAGGGTACAGGACACAAGGCCACAAATGTGTCGATCTGGGAGTTGTAGGGTGTGTATGGGGAGTACGTCTTGTGCGTGACTGGATAGTTGGTTAGTCAAATGGGTTGTATGGTTCAAAGCTTGGTCTACCATTTTTTATTCAATTAATTGTATGGTTCTTTCACTAGCCGGGGGTTCAATTGGGAGACACCCTCGTTGATGCACAATAGGGCGTCCTTTATTTGAGATGTTATTTTGAGATTGATTGTATTTTGAAAATGGTGGGGAAATATTGACGTATTTTCAAAATGCGTGTTGAATAATATGTAAATATTGTTTAATATGCGTATAAGATGCGTTTGAGATTGTCCCGATATTTGTTTTAGTGTTTTAAGCATGATAGGGGTGTGTGTCGACACATGGGCCATGTGTGTCGACACACAATCCAACAGAACGACACGGGAACAGCTGTGTGTCGACACACAATCCAACAGAACCGCACGGGAATAGCTGTGTGTCGACACACATGGCCCCGGGTGTCGACACACAACCCTTTACAGAAGCGCACGGAGAGAAACGGTGTGTGTCATCACACAATCTTACAATAACCTTATGTGTCGAAGTGTGTGTCGATACACAGGTCAGAATTTCTGACAGCTTTCGCACTCGACTTTTCCCAGATTTTGGCGGCTCTTTTTGTTTGTTTTTTGAGACGTCTCCTTCCGCACATATACATATATATTCCCCCTGGTTTCTTACTTGTACTGTATTAAAGAAAAGAGAGAAAAGAATTGAGAAGAACATTGAATTTCATGTGTTCTTGTGTTCAAGTAAAGGTTTCTCAAACATCAATCTCTCTGCATCTCTATCAATCTCTCCCTTTACACATCTTCACTTCATATTTGGTTATTGTTGTATCCCCGAGGATATTTCATATACCCAAATAAACCTTAAGGAAAGCGATTACATAGCCTCAACACTTGAGATCTTTTGGTTACCTGTTTGCAAGAATTTTGCAAGTATTTTGTAGATTTGTTCTAAAACCTATGTCCCGTTCTGGAGTGTCACGAGTCTTACAAACCACCCCCACTAACCTGACGTCCTCAGAAGGGTCTTAAGGTACTCTGCAACTTTGTCCTCGAATTGCCACAAAGTTACGTCACGCTCCCACGTAGCCTCTGATAGAGGAGTGCCATTCCAATGAACTAGGAAGTATCGTCTCTTGTTCTTCTTACTTTGACCAAACACCCGATGGTCAAGGACCTTTTCTACTTCCTTGGAGAATTGCTTTTGAATGGTGGGCGGTGCCCTTCTTTGGTTCAAGTGTGCACCCGCATTATCCTCAACATGAGGTTTTAGAAAACTAACATGAAAAGTAGGGGGCACCTGAAGCCTCGGAGGTAATTTCAAATGGTAGGCAACAGGTCCAACCTTTTTAATGATTTCGAATGGTCCGTCATATTTAGGCATTAAGCTATGATGTACTGTTTTACTACTTATCTCTTTCCATATTTGGGGCATTACTTTTAGCATTACTTTATCCCCTACTTTAAACTTTAAGGGTCTCCTCTTTTTGTCCGCATACTTTTTCATTCGTCTCGCTACCCTGTCAAGGCTGTCCTATGCCATGTCAAGGAGCTCCTATTTGTCTATTGCAAAGTGTTATGCCATAGGGCACTTTCCTCCACTTTGTGTCACAATCTCGTGTGGAGTAAGAGGTTGCCACCCCATGGCTACCTCAAATGGACTAAAACCTGTGGCACTGCTCTTATGTAAGTTGTAACATAATTGAGCAGTATCCAGAAGTTCTACCCAATTCTTTTGTGATACAATTACGTAATGCCTTAGATATTCTTCCAATAAGGCATTAACGCATTCCGATTACCCATCCGTTTGGGGATGGTTTGCGGTGGAAAACTTTAGTTGAGACCCCATCAAATTAAACAACGTTGTCCAAAACTGACCTGTGAATCTAGAATCTTGGCCACTCATAATATCTTCTGGTAGACTGAAATACTTGACCATGTCTTTGTAAAAGAGTTGAGCAACTTGGTTGGCTGGACAAGCGTGAGGCGCTGACATAAAAATGGCATATTTATAAAATCTATCAACTACAACCATTGCAGACTTTTGACCTTCGACACAAGGAAATCCTAAAATAAAATCTATCGATAAATTCTTGCCAACGGGCCTATTTGGAAGACATCGTGAGGGGCTTGTCAGGTGTCGGCAACGGCTACAAGAGTCCTGCGTCTTTCCGTCTGTCAAGCTTGTCTTGTTGGCACACAAGACACGACTTGATATATGCCTCGATCTCTTGTCCCATCTTTGGCCAATAGTAGCTGCGCTCTACTAAGGCCTACGTCCTCTCCCTTCCAAGGTGTCTAGCCCATCGAGCATCACGACATTCCCTCAGCAGCTCTATCCGCAACTTCCCTACAGGGACATGCAAACGGGCTCCCTGCACAAAGATTAAATCATCATCAATCCAGTACCGGCGCACTTCTCCATCCAATACTTGTTGTTTCATTTGTAGGTATGAAGGATCGAATCTTGCTTCCTTCTTCACTCACGCGGTAAAGTCTGTCTTGATCCGTGATAGAGCTGCTACAAGTGCCAAGGACTTGCAACTCAAAGCATCCGGGAGCACATTATGTCTTCCCTATTTGTGTTGTCATACAAAGTCATATTCTTCTACAAATGCTTGCCAACGTGCCTGTTTGGAAGACAGCTTCTTTTGGGACTTGAAATAAGTGTTCGCAACATTGTCGGTGCGGACTACAAATTTGACTCCCAAGAGATAGTGTCTCCATACACGTAAACAATGTATTACAGCAAGCATTTTTTTCTCAGAGTAGAGTATCATTCTTCATGCTCTTTTAGATTCCAACTCTCAAATGCAATCGGGTGTCCGTCTTGTACTAGCACCCCACCAATAGCACGGCCAGAGGCGTTCGTATGTAGCTCGAATGGTTTGTCAAAGAATGGCAATTTTAGGACTGGTTCTGATGACATTGCGCTCTTAAGGGCTGCAAAGGCTTCCTGACACGGTTCGCACCACGACGACCACTCGGTATCATTTTTTAGTAAGTCTGTCAAGGGTGAGACCATTTTGGAGTAGCCAAGAATGAATTTTCAACAATAGTTAGCAAATCCTAAAAACGATCTCAACTCTGACACAATTTTGGGCTCGGGCCAATTCAAGATGGACTTGACCTTGGGCTCGTCCATTTTTACATGACCTTAGCTAATCTTGTGCCCAAGAAACATGATCTCTGTTTGTGAAAATTCACATTTCTCTTTTTTCACGTAGAGTTCATGTTCCTAAGCTTTTACCAGACTTTCCTTAAGTGATTTACATGTTCATCTAATGTTTTCGAATATACAACAATATCATCCAAAGAAACCACAACAAAAACGATCGAGATGATCATAAAGGAAATCGTTCATTAAGTTACAGAAAGTTGCCAGGGCATTAGTAAGCCCAAATGGCATTACACGGAATTCAAAAGAGCCATAACGGGTAACACAAGTGGTCTTGGGTTCATCCCCTTCCGCAGTCCGAACCTGCCAGTAACTTAAGCTCAGGTCCAACTTCGTGAAATCCTTGGCCTTGGAAAGCCTATCAAACAAATCATCAACACAGGAGATCGGATAGTTGTTCTGGACGATCACTTTATTCAAAGCTCGGTAGTCCACACACATGCGCTCCATATGGTGCTTTTGAGGGTTGAATAAAGCCTACATCCAGCAACTCCCCAAGTTGCCTCTGAAGCTCAACGAGCTCTCCAAGCCCCATTCGGTACGGGACGTGCAGGGCGACGCATACCTGGTAACAGCTCGATTTTGTGGTCATTGTACTCATAGGAGGTAAACACTTAGGGAGTTCGGGGGCATCACACCCTTAAACTCATCCAACACTTCCACAACCATATCTGATACCTTAACTGCCTTATCGGGCTTTATCTTTACTAAGGTTGTGACAAAGGTAGGGTGCCCTTTCTTAAATTCTTTTAAGTTGCATCGCTGACAACGTCTCTAGGGGTCCTGGTGGTTCAAGGTCGTAGACCATGCTTTGACAAAGCAAGGTTTAGTAGGGTCACTTATCATCATCCCTCCTAGGTGTGGGGTAACCGAAGCCTTGGCTACGCAGAAAAATTCGTTTCCTAGGATCAACTCATAGTCATCTATGTCCACCACTATGAAATTAGATTTGCCCACCTAATCTCCCACTCTTAACGTAACAGCTAAGGCTCTATCCTTAGTTGCTATGGTGCTGGAATTGACAGCCTTTAATCCAGCATTAGAAGGCACCAAGTTCAACTTTAGTCCTTAGGTAGATTTAGAGTTCAAGAAGTTGTGTGAAGCTCCTGTGTCTGCCATAGTAACTCCAGGTTTACCGTTCAAACATACATGGAAATACATCAATCCCTCCAATGAAGGTCGGTCATTATTAATTGCATTAAGCAACCTTAAGGAGGTTGCCCGAAATTCAACACTTTGAGTTTGTTGGTACTCCACTTGTACCTTGTCATTTATAGCATTTAAATGTTGTTTCTTGGGACATTCCCTTGCAAAGTGAGGGCCATCACAAATGAAGCAAGTCACTTCTATCTTTGGCTTTGATAACTCCAAAAGTAACATTCGAAAAAGTGACACGTGGCCGCCACGGACGAGGATGCATCTAGGGCCGAGATGCCCCCTCGAAGGACGAGCCACATCTAGGGCCGAGATCCCCCCCTCTGAGGATGCCTCCGGAACTCGACCTTCGATTTGAAAGAAAGGAGCCCATCTCACCAACAGGACACATCCCGGGATCCAAGTAGACGAAGAAGGAAGCACACACGTTCGGATGCCACCTTTAGAACTGCACTTTTGACTTAAAAGAACGAAGCCCCTCTGGCCGACAAGGCACCTCCTAAAACCCAAGCAGAAGAAGGTCCCCGAATGGAGGAAACGCGGCCACCCGGATGCCAGTGCATCTCGTCCCGAGATGCACTCTCGGAACTCTGGTTGCACCCATGAAGTTATAGACGCATCAGGCCGACAGGAAGCATTTCGGCCCCCGGACAGTCTCGCGAAAACACCTCGACGAAGCATGCATCTTGACTCCGGAGGGGCATCTCGCCCCGAGATGCCCACTCCCCTGAGAGTCGGCCAAGCATTGACTACTACCCGACACCGTGACTCGGACCGACAACAACCCCACACTCTCTCTCCTCCTTTACTTTCTCTCTCCTCTCATTAACACCCCACGCCTTTCTCTCCTTACCATCGCACTCTCTCTACTCACATTCTCTCTCATCACCCCTCTCCTTCCTTCCACGTCTCTCTCTCTCTCTCCTCACTTACATTTTCTCTATCCTTCTACCTCTCTCTCTCTCTACATACACAAAAACACACTCTCTCCTCACCCCTCTCTCCATCTCATGGTTCTCTCTCTCTCCTCGCTCCCATCTCGCCCTGTCTCTCTCTCCCGTCTTTACTCTTAACCGGCTTCTCCTCTCTCTTCATTATGAATAAAGAGGCTCTCCTCAAGCAAAAAAAAAAAAAAAAAAAAAAATGCAAGCTCACTCTCTCCCCCCCACCCCTCCCCCCCGCCAAGAGGACTATCGAACTCCTCTCTCCCTCTACCCGAAACACGCCCTTTGACCTCTGAAGCCGAGATGCCTCAGGATGCTGGGACCCGACCGAGTTTGTGTCAATGCCGACGCCACCGCCTTGAGCCAAAGATCACCCTGAAGTCACCTCATGCAATGCCCCGGCAGCCCGACTCTCCCTCTCTACATGGTACATTCTCTCTCTCTTTTGGCCGGAGCTCTACCCCGAGTTACATAACCTATCGTACCTTCTTTACTTCACTCGAGCTTAATATGTCGTTATATTTATTTATTTATTGCTTATTCTCGCCTTTTTTTGGGATAAACCCTAACTTAAGCATAGGAGGGGTCCCCACGGGCACAGCCCGTGGTTCCCTCTGACTTGTTTCCTCATCTCGCAGGGCAAGCCAAGTGCCGGTCCTGCTGCATTTCCCAAAGAGCTTGAGACTCGGCTCTCCCAACCAAGAACTTCAAAGTACTGTACCAAAACAGGCTTCTTAGGGACCGGCCCATTTCTCCTAAAAGTGGCTTTGGAAGGCCCAGCTTGAGGAGATTTGGGCTTGTTGTTCCTGTTCTAGTTAGACTTGTACTCACTCTTTCTCTTTTTGAAGGTAACATGTTGTTTTCCTTTGTCCCCTCCTCCATTTGGCTTAAGGTCCACCAAGCCATAGGCCACAATGATAGCGGTGGCAAAGTCAGGGACTCTTTGCCTACGCATCTCAATTCGGGCCCATAGTTTGAGGCCTGATACAAAGTTGAATAACTTATCCTCTTCAATCATACCTTTTATATCTAACAAGAAGGATGAAAATGACTTTACATACTCACGGACCAAGCCTGTTTGTCTCAAGTTCTTCAATGCTTCCCATGCCATCCAAGAGGTGTTCAATGGCAGGAATTGACTCTACAGCTCTTTCTATAATATGTCCCATACGCTGATCACTGGACGGCCAGCAACACGGTCTTCCACCCAAGCTCTCCACCATATCATCGCATCTCTAGCGAAATGCATAGATGGTATCACGACTTTGTCCTCTTCCCTCACTCGGGTTGCACTAAAGTATTGCTCTAGGTCCCATAAGAAATTCTCGAGGACCCTAGCACTCCATTCGCCTTCATAAAGTCTCGGTGTGGGGACTTTGATTTCCCACTTCTCTAGACTTTGGGAACCGGCATCAATGGTTCTCTGTTGTACCAATAATTCATTTTGTAGGGACTCAATTGTGGGGTTGAGGGACTCATTTGGGGTTCATATATTTGAGGGACCACCGGCGTTTGGGGTGGTCCTTCTATAAACGTTTGGAGGGGCAATGGGGGATGGAGAGGGAGTTCTTTGGACTTTTATTTTATTTTTCATTAAATCTTTTAGGGATTGAATATTATTGGATAGGGACTTTAGAGTTCCAAAGATCATTCTGAGAGGAGGATCGCCTCCATCATCAACATTGGAGCCAACCACTTCTTCAAGCCGGGAAATATGTTCACTTGCCTTCAGTCCCTTCATAGGTTCGAGTTGATCACCAGCCATTGTTTGAAAAGGAATTCACTCATAACCAAGAGCTTTGACACAACAATTGTTGCAGTTAATTTATGGAATAGCTATGATGGCGGTAAGGTTTGCTCACCCAGCTGATAATGCACACTAAAACTCACGAAAGGCACACAAAGGGAAATATACGAAAATAGGGATAATTTTTTTATTAATTAATTCAGTAATCACGCCACACCTAAAACTGATACAAAGAACTCATATTTATAGGCCTTGCCATCCCCAAGGCCATAGGTAACTATCGGTGCTAGGTGGCATCTCTTGCTGCTGCCAACCGTCCCCATGATCTGCTAGATGGGCCATGCTGCAGTTAAGGGTCAAGGGTTGGCCAAGGTAACTGCCGTCATTTTGGGCACCACATTTGCAGTGGTGGCTATCCCATCTTTAGCCCCACTTCTTCATTTTTCCGCTCAAATATCCTTTGAACTGATTAAAGAACATTCCCACCTTTTATCTTTAGTAACCGTCCCTCACGTGCCCAACATCCTCCTTCGAGGTCCGTCCGTTTTTGGGCCCATTTGGGCCTTGTTGGGCTTGTGCAATCCTGGGTTGGGCCTGCACAGGTTAGCACAAGGTTTGCGCATCGGCTGACCCAACACCTTGGGTTGGGCCTGGCCGTGCGTGACGCTGTGTTGCGCATGCCTGGGCTGGGCCAGTGCCTTGCGCTAGGTCTGCACATCCGAGAGCTGGGCCTGCGCACCCTTGCGCATGCTTGGGTTGGGCCAGCGCCTTGCGCTGGGCCTTCGCCCTTATCCTTGACATCAGTTTGGGCCTGAGTTCGTCCTGGTTTCCACTTAGTTTGTCACTCAGGCCGAGGTCTGTTGTGGCCTGATGCACCCATATAAGGATGCGAGCCTTGTACTCATGGTGCCAACTTTGGCAACCCACATGACACGGCACAGGCAATGGCGTGCGCACCTGTGTCCTGGGCCAGAGTGTCACGGATCTTACACTTACCTACTAGAAAATCCATTGGTAGATGAGGAGGTGTTAATGATGACTGTGTAGGTGGACTGCGACGAGGCGGTGAAGAGAGGACCGAGGATAACTAGTGACTTTGCAATTAGAAAAATGTAGTCTTGTCCCGAGTGATACATAGAGGGAATTCACTTTTTAAGACAATATTATTTATGTATTATTGAGTTGAAATTGTTTCAGGCATGTGCACCCCTATGGCAACATCGACTATATATTTTTGATGTAAAAAAAATATGCAAATTTAATTAACTTTATGATTTCAGTCATATATATAATAAATAAAATTTAGGGACTAGTGACACAAATAATGACATATTGTACTACCATATTAGTCGAAAAGTATTTAAGTAATACTCAAACCAAAGTATTTATGCCATATGTGATGCAATTTTAATAAACAATGCTAAGATTTATAGTGAAAGAATTTAATTTTATACTAAATTGACACACTGTAAATAAGAAATTGAAAATTGAAAGGTAAAATGAAGGAAAATGTAATATTTTTTTTAACACAAAAATGCAGTATTTGGGTTAAAGGCTTTTGAGGAGGCGGGAACTTTACAATAATATAAAAAATTTATATATATATTAATTGTGAAAAAAACAAAGAACTATGGGATTTTCTTTTTGCCACGTGGGGCTCACATGAGCATATTTTCATATCTTAGGCCTTTTTATTTGTAATGTTTTATCCTCTACTTGCAACGTATATACAATAATTATTTTTCAATTCTTTTACACCTAAGATTGCATTTTGAGCTGAAGTGGGAGTATAAATGAGCCAAGTTGAGCACAAACTTGTCAAGTTTGAGATGCACTTGTGAATGTTTGGCTGTACTTAGAGCTCGTCAAGCTCTAGCTTTAGGGTTTAGAGCTCGTCAATATTTAGGCTTAGCTCATCAACATTTAACTTGACATAGCCCTAGATCAAGCTCACTGAGCTTGGAAAATTCAACCTCTAGCTTGGCACAAGCTTGGATCAAGCTCACTAAGCCACGAAAATTCAAGCTCTAGCTTGGCTCATTATAGGCTCGGGCTCATCTCAGCTCGGCTCAATTGAGCTTGAATCTAGTTTAGTGAAATTCGAGTTAAGCTCACCTACTGAGGTTCATTTAAACTTGGTGTAGGCTTGTTAAGACTCTTCTAAGTTGGAACTTGCTCATTTAAGCTCGAACTTGGCTTAATTGAGAATATTTGAGCTAAACAATTATATTAAGATAGGCTCATTAGCTCGTAAGCCTACATACTTAAGATTCACTAGGCTCATGCTCAACTAAGCTCAAGCTCAAAAATGAGACGACCCTTTATAGTTTCATAATCTTGACTCAACTCGGTTGAGCTCGAAACTGAGCTTTTCATGCTCAACTGGTCTCATTCAATATCATTTAAGATCAACATAGTCTTGTTCAAACTCTGCTGAGTTCGAGCTTAACTTAACTGGAGTCATATATCAAGATTGGCTCAATTAGGCTCCTAAGCCTCCATTCTTGGGCATTATGAGGCTCAAACTTAACTCATCAGCTATATGAGTCAAATCTTCCAAACTTGTTGAAAAGTTGGCTAATTAGAGCTCATGAGTTGACTTATTTACATCACAAATTATCTTTTTATTTTGAACACACACAAATTATCTGATGGACTAGGAAAATTCTCCATCAACAATCAATTAAACACATGCATTGCAAGGGGTGTTGCTTTAGGGTAGCCCTTCAAAAATAATAAGAAGGTACTAATACGCAAGCACCGGATCTCATTAGAACTCCGAAGTTAAGTGTACTTGGACAAGAGTAGTACCAAAATGGGTGACCTTTTGGAAAGTCCTCGTGTTGCACCCCTCCGGTTGGAGGTTCTCGAAAATAGCCTCCCTTCAGGGTAACACCCTGAACGGAAAAAACTGCATACATCTACCCTCCAGTTTGGTTCACTTATGCCAATAAAGTGACATTAATATGGAATTGTTTAGTCTGCTGAGCCTCTTCAAATTGACTTATTAAGCTGAATGAATTATTTGGACTCATATTAAACTTAAAAAAGCCAACCATTCAAAGTATAAGGACGAGCCCACACGCACCAGCGAACACGACTCATCTCCATTTATCACAAAAGAGTTTTTCCAACATCTGCCCAAGGGGTACATGTTCAGTGGTATTAATTACACTTTTGTCTATTTGTTTTACTAAATTATTCTAATATTAAAAGATCGATCATATAAATAATATATTATTGAAGATTGATAATAAAATACTCCGCTACTTTCACATTGACCAGTAAGATATAAGAAAATTAACTTATAATAATAAATAAAATGCAATTAATATACTTTCACCCGTGAAAGACAAATCCATTAGATCATGTTTGGAGCATGGAATTCGAGGCTGGAATTGGGGCTCAGAATTATAATTATGTTGTTTGGTTCTCCTACTAGAATTGGAATTACAATTTCACTACCTAATTCCATGGAATTTGGTTTTAACTGAAAATAATACTTTCTGATTCCTTGGGGTGGGGGTAAGGAATCGCAATTCCATATTAGCTTTATTGACCTAAAATCCAAAATGATCCCACTTAATTAACCCAAATCCAAGATGACTCAAAAACTAAAGGCTTAGATACAACCTAAAATTTGATCCGAACTTCGAAATCATCTAACTCGAATTATGTGAACTTGAAATGACTGAAATCACTTTAGCTCAAAGTCTAAAGTGACCCAGCCCAATTGACCCAAAACTCGAGACGACTCAAATCTAGAAAATGAAACTACTTGACTTGATTGTGGTGTAAACAAGCTCAGCCAAAGTGAAAATTACTCGACCAAATTAACCAAAAACTTAATACGATTCATACTCAAAATGAACTGACTCATCTAAATGACTCAAAATATGAAATGATACAACTCATTTGTCCCAAAACTAGGATGAATCGAGCTTGAAATGACCTAAATGAGCTCAAATCCGATCGTAACTAGTCTGAATCCCGATAAAACATAACCCAATTAACTGAAAATTTGAGATAACTTGAACACTAAATGATTTGACGAAATACTCGACCCGATTTGACTCAAAACTCGAATAACTCGAACTCAAAGTGATTTGCTCCAACCATAATAATTTGAACACAATGTGAACTGCTCTGACCAAAATCCAACTATAGTTAATTTAAAACTCTAAATACTCCAACTCACTTGACCGAAAACCCTTAATGATTCGAATCATTATGTAATTATAATTCCGATCACCAATTCCTTTGATGAACCAAATAATGGAATTCCAATTCCATCAGAATTTCAATTCCAATAGAGTTGAAGTTGCAATTTTACAGTCTAATTCCAATTCCACTTGTCAAATAGAGCCTTAGTAAATTCTCAATTTGTATAAAAGTCCCCTTTTGGTCATTAAAGTGACAAAAAATGGCCCATTTAGTCACGAAATTTAAACTTTGGAAGATTTAGTCACTCAACTCCTATTAAAGTCCCTTTGAGTCACTCAAGTCGTTTAAAATGAATAAGTTGATCATTCAACTCAAATTTTGGGAGATTCGGTCACCAACCTCCTAATAAAAATCTCATTTAGTCACCCAAATGTTTTAAAATTGATTAAATTTACCACTCTAGTAAAAAAAAATAACAAATTTGATAATAAGTATTTATTTCTTTGGTCTCTGCTTTTATAACTTTCTTGAAATTTAACCGTCACTTCTTTTTTTTCAAAATAGTTGTTCATCTTTTATTTTGTAACTAAATTAGCCTTTATCTATTATTAACATTGAAAAAAAAGTTAAAAGATAAGTAATCAATTTGGTCATACTAAAAATTAAAGATATTTTAAACAAACAAATGAGAATAATTTAAATATACTTACAATGATAAAAGACTAAGAATTATAATATTAACTCTAAATTAATTACTTCTGTCCAAATTTCCCTCCCCAGTTGATAAAAAGGGGTTGACTCCCAACCATTTCAGTCAAACAAAAAAAAACCCTCAATTTTTCATGAAAAAATTCATATACTTGTAAGTTTATTGCGTTCTTGTAAGTTTTAGTGCTCAAATTGAAAACACGTTATATTACACTTAGGTAATGAAGTTTATTATTGCAAAATTATATAAGTGACTAAATTTATTCTTTTTATATTTAACCAATGAACTTTATCATTTTTAATTGCATAATTGATCAAAATGAACTTTTTTTACAGTTGTGGGTGATAGAGTTCACCAAAATGTGACTCTAGTAACCAATTTATACATTTGAAACTACTTGGTTACCAATAGATTTTTATTAAGAGTTGGATGACTGAATCTTTAAAATATGATTTTGTTTATAATGCTAGCCCGATATTTTAAAATATTAGCTAGATATCTTAAATGCTTATAATACTAGCCCAATATCTACTCATCCAATTACCTGCAATGCGAAACGAGCACCCTAATGGCACCCAAAAGGGCGGGTGACCAACTAGTTGCCCTAAACACAAGGGTTGCCCACGTGCCAAGCGACCACTTGGTCGCCCATACGGCCAAGGTGGGCGACCATGGGCTGTTGATGTATTTTCAAAATAAGTACAATGAATAAAGTGTTCGAGAAGTGTTTCGTAATTATTCTAAGTGTTTTGGTATGTCGGAGGTGTGTGTTGACACACAAGTACCGTTTGTCGACACACAATCCTGCAGAAACAATCTATGGCTTCTATGTGTCGACACATAGGTACTGTGTGTCCACACACAAATTTACAGTAAGGCTGTGTGTTGCATTGTGTGTTGACACACAGCTTCGACACACAGGTCAGTTTTGGCCATTACTTGCACAGTTTTTTCCCGGTATTTTGGGGATAACTTAGGGGTTCATTTAAGACGTCTCCTTTCACTTATGAACATATAAATACTCCCCACTTGGTTCATGAATAACTTTTGGAAAATATTGTATTAATCTTACAAAAGATTGCAAGTGTTGGTGTGTGTTGTTCTTGGAAAACTTGAAAGTTCATTCTCATATACTTCTCTCATGCCTCCTCCCTACATAGTGTTTCACTTCATTGAGTTTGCTTGTCATTGTATCTATGAGACTATTTTTATATACTTGAAATAAGTCTTAAGGAAAGTGATCACGCACCTCGACACCTAAGATCGAAGGATTCCCAGTTTATGAAGAAATACCCCAACAATCTTAAGACTCAATTTTTCTGTTTGAGATGGTTTCTTCATTGTGAGAAATGACAGCCAACTTTGTGAACCTAGATCGATTTGATGGTGGCAACTTCTGACGCTAGCAAAGAAAGATGCATTTTCTGATTACGACTTTGAATGTGGTGTGTGTCCTTAATACACCAATTCCTGAACCTCCTACTAAAGAGGAGGAGACTCTGACCGAACAACGATCCCGCTTGAAGGGGGAGAACGATGACTATATATGCAGGGGACACATCCTCAACGGCATGACAGATGCACTGTTTGACATCTACTCCAATGTTCCTACCACCAAGAAACTTTGGGATGCACTTGAAGCCCGATACATGGCGGAAGATGCAACAAGTAAGAAATTTTTAGGTAGTCAATTTAACAATTACAAAATGGTTGATAATTGTTCGGTAATGGAACAATTTCATGAAATTGAGAGAAATTTAAATAACTTAAACAACACAACATGAACTTGAATGATACAATTGTTGTTTCATCCTTGATAGACAAACTTCCACCTTTGTGGAGAGACATTAAAAAAAGTCTCAAACACAAGAAGGAAGACATGTCTATCGAGGAATTGGCTAACCACTTGAGAATTGAGGAAGGATACGAACTGGACACTTCCACAAGAAACATGATGAGAAGAGGCCGACGCCTATTTGTTGGAAGTGTCAGAAGCCCAGTCACTTAAGGAAGGACTGTTATCGCCTTAGGAATAAGAAAGGCAAAGGGCAGGATCATCGCACCAAAAATTCGAATAATAACTTCATGGTGATGATCTCAGAGATCAACCTAGTCCAAGATGATGATTCTTGGTGGGTTGACTCCGGGGCTACAAAACACGTTTGTAAAGATAGGATTTTTTTAAAAGTTTTGAACCCATAGATAACGGAATTGTGTTATTTATGGGTAACGGTGCAACCATACTGGTTAAGGGTAAGGGGAAAGTTGATTTGCTATTCACTTCTGGAAAAACCATTACTCTTACCGATGTGTGTTACGCCCCAGATGTGAAAAAGAACCTCATGTTTGGTAGCTTGTTGAATAGGTTCGGGTTCAAATTGGTCTTCGAGGCCGATAAGTTTGTACTGTCCAAGGGTGGGGTGTTTTGCTGGGAAAGGATACCTGTATGAGGGAATGTTCAAAATAAATATTAATGATAATAATAATGTTGGTTCGGTGTATATGCTTGATACTACATTTCTTTGGCATCAAAGATTAGGTCATGTTAATTTTCGTAGAATGCATGAGATGACTAATTTATCATTAATTCCACTTATTAATAAAGTTAATGAGCAGTGTAAAACATGTATGCTAACGAAGATAACACGCTTACCATTTCCTTCGGTGTTAAGACAAACAAGTTTACTTGATTTAGTTTATAGTGACTTGTGTGATCTTAAGAATACCCCGACTTTGAGGGGAAAGAGATATTTCATCACTTTTATGGACGATTTCTCAAGATATTGCTATGTATATCTCATAAATCATAAAGACGAATCAATTGATATATTTAAGGCATTCAAGGCTGAAACCGAACTGCATTGCGAAACATTCATGAAACGACTTAGATCAGATCGTGGTGGGAAGTATTATGATCCCAAATACTTTGAAACCACAGGAATTATACATGAGGTCACGGCGCCTTGTACGCCACAGCAAAATGGCGTGGCAGAATGGAAAACTCGTACTTTAACCGAGATGATCAATGCCATGTTGTCTTACTCTGGACTTAGTGATGGTTTTTGAGGTGAGGCCATGCTTAGGGCCTGTCATATTTTGAATCGTGTTCCTAGTAAGAAAAGTAAAACAAC
Organism: Simmondsia chinensis; assembly: GCA_018398585.1. Classification (NCBI taxonomy): domain Eukaryota; kingdom Viridiplantae; phylum Streptophyta; class Magnoliopsida; order Caryophyllales; family Simmondsiaceae; genus Simmondsia; species Simmondsia chinensis. The sequence goes on along the minus strand of JAGTTD010000008.1, from coordinate 31,802,228 downwards.
CTTGTATGAATATTGGAACAAATAAGCCCCTAATTTGAGTTATATTAGAGTTTGGGGATGTAGGACAGTTGTTAAAGTCCCTGAACCTGAGATGCCATTTTTGATGAGAATCGGTTCACTTCTATTCCTAGACCAAGGGATATTGTACCAGTTGAGAATGACAATCTAGTGTCATAAGATGGAGGATGAAATCCCTGATAATGCTCTAGAACTCCGAAGGAGTAAAAGAGCATGGAAAGAGAAATCTTTCGGACTGGACTTCTGCACATTTTTGGTAGAAGGTACCAGAGACTGTGGAATATCAAACTCCATATTGTTGTGTCATAGAGTCTATACCTATGACGTTTAACGAGGCTATGAGGTCTCATAATGCCTCCTTTTGGAGAGAGGCGGTAAATGATGAGATGGATTCTATCATGGGCAATAATACTTGGGTATTGGTGGATCTTCCATGAGGAAACAAGCCCATCGGGTGTAAGTGGATCTTCAAGAAAAAGATGAAGGTCAATGAAACTATTGATAAGTTCAAGGCCCGTTTTGTGGCTAAAAGATTTACCCAAAAACATGGGATAGACTACTTTGTTACATATGCCTAGTGGCAAGGATATCGACTATAAGAGTGTTAATTGCTCTTGCCTCAATTTACAAGCTAGAAATTCACCAAATGGATGTCAAAACAACATTCTCAAATGATGAACTAGAAGAGGAGGTGTACATGGAACAACTGGAAGGGTTTATTGTTCCGGGCCACGAGAGAAAATTATATAAACTCATACGTTCTCTGTATGGGCTAAAGCAAGCCCCTAATTAATGGCATCAAAAGTTTGACCAAGTTGTCCTAAACAATGGATTCATAATCAATGAATCGGATAAATATGTCTATAGCAAGTTAAAAAATGACAAAGGAGTCATTATATGCCTTTATGTCGATGACATGTTGATTTTTGGTACAGATTTGGAACAAGTGGAGAAAACAAAACAGTTTCTCTCAATGAACTTCGCTATGAAAGACGTGGGTGAGGCCGAGTTTATTCTTGGCATGAGGATTATGAGGAGTGGTGACTCGCTATCCTTATCTCAATCTCACTATATAGAAAAGGTGTTGGACAGATTTAACTTTGGTTGTCGTTGTATCTCTGAGACTATTTCTATATACTTGCAATAAGTCTTAAGGAAAGTGATTACGCGCCTCGAAACCTGAGATCGAAGGATACCCGGTTTGTGAAGAAATACCCCAACATGGGCGACCACATGCTCGCCCATGTGCCGGGCGACCCTGTTGCCCGTAATGGGCGACCATCGCCCAAGGTGGGTGAACAAGGGGTGGTCGCCCGTCGCCCATTGCCCATGAAGATGGTGACCAGTAGTGGTCGCCCGAGGGGTGGTTGCCCATGTGCCGGGCGACCAGGCCTCTTGGCCTATATATACATGGGGTGGGGTACTCAACTTTCTACTCTTCGCAAGCTAAGTCTTTTATATGTATTTATTACTTTCTTTTAATATTATTTCATGAGATAAGTACTGACTTGAGCGTTGGAGGGATCCTCCGTGGGTTACCTCGCGGGTTCCTCTCACCGTCTGTTTGAATCTTGCAGGAAATATTAAGTCGGCATGCAGTTAGAGCTTGAGTCCGGCTCGTTCTTACGGACCCCATCTCATATCAGACTCTTATTCAATGAATAAGCTTATTGACCAAATTCGTCGAAAACAGATTTGGGTGAACAATTCACCTATTTTAAATCATTTGAGGGACTAAACAAGATCTTTATTAAGAGCTGAGTGACTAAAATTTTCAAATCATGAGTTTAGGTGACTAAGTTGACTATTTTTGTTCCCTTAGTCAAGAAAATGGCACTTTGATCCCTTGATCGATGCAATGAAGCGCATGTAGAAAGCAGTCCTCTGGAGCTGAAATTCAAAAAAATTGTCAAATCTTCCTCCATTAATCGATCGATCGAAGATGAGATTGGAGTCTCGGATGGAGGGTATCTTGTCGGCGATCGTCACCGTGCGACCTCACGAGACTTCTGTTCTTCTTCATTCCTCTTCTTCTTTCTTCTTCGTATGTATGATTTGATTTTTTTCGTTTTTTGTTGTTTAACGAGCATTTTTTGACGGAAAAGATTTTCTGAGGGAAAAAGGTTTTCCCTCCAAATGGTAGAAAATGACTTCTTCTGCGAAATGTCAGGAGTCAGCATTCCAAAGGCTAGAGGTATTTATCGGGTTTGGATCAGATTAAGATTAGATTGGTTATAAAATGGCATAGAATTATTGGCAGAAAATATTTTGTTTTAAAATAAAAAAAAAAATTATAAAGTAGGAACAAGTTGTACATTGAAACAAATGGCGGAAAATCTTTAGTTTTCTGACGGAAAGGGTTGCCTCCTCTACCAAATCGAGCCCTGAAAATGAGGTAAAAATTGATGATTGGTTGACTTAAATAGTGTGTGATTTTGATGTGCAGATTTTGAGTGCATACTTTGTGGTATTACCATTGCGAGATGAGGGGGCTTTATCACTAGGGCTCTCAAATCTTCCGGGGCTCTTTATAGGTTCTTTGGTTCTTACATTGATTGCGGCACCGGTTTCAACGCTTGTATTCTCCTTGCCCAATCTCTCTAAAGCCAGGGTATTCACCCCCATATTTGATTTCTCGTTTTCTGCTTGTTGTAGTCTGTTGAATTTCTATCTTGTATGGATGTGTATTGAGTTGTCCTACACAATTTGGCACATTTGGTACGTATGACTTAGGCCATACTCATGGAGGTGGCATGTTTGAGGCCCGTACGTAACCCAAGTGAGGTTCATCACAAAAGCAATTATATATATATATATTTAAGATGCATATCCATATAATTAGTAAGAAGAATGATTTCTCATTAAGTTAATAATCAACCATTGTTTATATATTAGAATCACACATTTAGAAAGCATAGGACACTCAAATTAACAATTGAATAAAGTGAGAGAAAATGTAACAAGAATTTCATTGATCCCAATATGGCATATTTTGACTTCTACTTACCCATGTATTATAGAGTTACAATCCACCCACATTAACAAAAACCATTCGTAGTGAGTTTGTCACGGGTAGTGTAAGCATGACGAACAACTAATTCCATTGCATACTAAACTAGGCCAAGGAATATCTACACAAAAACAAAAGATAGACAAGTCCTCAAGTTTGTCCCCAAAAACGTGTCGGACTGTATCGCTACGTGTCGGAAATTTAAAATTAAAAATGAAAAAAATTGATACTTATTTTTACATATATGACATGTATCAAAATGTGTCGGACATTGATACACTTGCAAAAAAAAAAAAAAAGTGTCAATGCTTCATAGATGTGGAGTAGCGCATTAGGCTTATATGTTGATATATTTTCTCTGATCACTCCATTGTGGGATATTTTAATTATATTCACATGTGAAGTTCTTAATAATACGCATGGAATTGGGGCCTGAATTAGGGTTGGTGTGTAATTGGGAAAAGGCACTGCGAATAGGTTGGTAGCTGTATAATCCCAGACAAAACTGAATCAAAATCAACCCAATAGTTTGATGGGTTCATCATGTCTGCAATCATAGTTCCTTGTAGAGTTTGAAGGACCCTTGTATTGTAGTTCATTATATCGGCATAATGTTTGATGGGTTATTATATCTGCATAATGTTCATTATTACGCCCGAAAGATTTTGCTTCACTTCATATTAGTTGCTGGCTGGTACTTTTCATGTAAGCTATTCCTCTTTGCATCCATGCTGGATTCCACGATGCATAGTTTCACTTGTCATCCCCTAATATCTGTTTTATTACATTTCAGGCTCTGGTACTGATACACAGGTTCTTTAGCATATCACTTGTTGTATTTTTCATTTTATGGCATGCTTCCTCAACTGGAAAGCCACCATCGGACTTGAAGGTGAGAATCTATCTCATGCTAAAGCACAATGCTTCTGAGCTGTGAGAAATTGTCTGTGTGATTTTGTGTCTAATGTTATGCTTGCTTGGCTTGATTCTCCTTTTGCGTTGACAGGATTCGATCTCTGGATCTTCTACTCTAGAACAAGATCCTGTGATTCATGATAATCAACCCACTATTTCACATGCTTCAGGCTGGAGCAGCTACTCATTATTTTACATCTTTGTGAGAATGGGCTTGTTCCTTTGGGTATGACCATATTCTTGCTTTGGTTCTGTGCTGCTCTTATATATTAAATTTAAGCTTCTAATAGGGCATTTTTGAAATTTTTGTAGATTGCTCTGCTTAACCTAATCACCATTTCTTCAACTTGGGCTAGAGTAATTGATGTTATGGATAGCGAGGTTTGTCACTATCTTGTCTATTAGCTGTACCTATGGATTATGTGCACATGTAACTTTGTTTTATATCCAGTCAGGTTCAAGATTGTTTGGATTTATTGGTGCCGGTGCTACCCTTGGGCAACTTTTTGGATCATTGTTTGCTGCAGGGATGGCTTCATTGGGATCTTGTATGTATCCCTTCTGTTGAGATTTGCACAATTGAAATTGTTTTTCTCTGAACTCCAGCTCCTTGTTGCTTTCAGTTTTACTGCTATTTGCTGCTTTCTTGATGGAGTTGGCTGCACAGTCTGCCAAGGGAATCAGTCAAGATATATCCCCTTCGTCCAAGGAACTGTCTCCCATAAAGTAAGATACATTTCAAGTTATTTGTTCTTGTCCACCCTTCAGGAAGTGAATTGTTGAATTGTTCGGAAGATCTGGAGTGTTCTGATTTCCACATTGTTGAGACAAGTTGAGAATTAAACTGCTTTTGCGCTATGTGATATTATATCTTCTTTATCTTATACCCTTATGATATCTTAATCCACTTTCTAAACGTTTTCAGTCCTTACCGAGCATGGGAATGAACTGGGGAGGGAGAAAGAGAGAGGGGGGGAGCTAGGAAAGAACATCTTCTCACGTGTTGTTTTATGTGGCTGCCTTGGAAAATACATCATCTTGTACCTTCAGTTACAGTTGGTGGAAGATCTTCTATATCTTGTGGGATCAACCTGTTTGTTACTTGCAGAATGCTTGTGAAATCTTTTTACTCCATGATGGTCTAAAACGCATCCTAACTCCATGCGTTTTATGGAATTTGACAAGGGTACTAACTTCCGAATTTGGTGAACATTCTCCCTTTTTAGGACCTAGTTTTCGCTTCAAAAATAACAACTCAGTGCCTCAAAGAGGTTTCCGCCAAGGCACGGTCTGGAGAGAGTAATATGTTCGCGAACTAACCCTACAGGGTGCTACACTTGGAAAACAATGATGCAATATTACAAGTTCATCTGCTGAACAAAAATTTGATGCGAGAATTATGTTTGATTTCACCTGTTATTTTCTGCATGCATGAGATATATTTATCAGCAGTATTTGACGTTCATTCAGTGTTCCACAGTATTAAAAGTTTAGATTCCTGGATAGCCCTTTATGAACTGCTAGGAATTGTGGAATATTGTCCAGCATGTGCATCTATTGTCAGTCTATAGTCTGCTTGTATATTACGAGTATAATCATAATCATGTCAGTGAACAGTTTAGCTGGCAAAAAATGTATTCCTATATGATCTATTTTAGAGAAGGATTAGTAACAGTATGATGAGTTCTTTAGTTGATGCGATCTGGAAGGCCATAGGCAGCATCATACTTCGGACCCCTGCATTTAGTGTACCCGTGCAATGGTTTAAATTTAGATACGGGCTATTAAACCCTACAAAATGTCTTGGAGTCAAGGTGTTCAAATATGAGTGATCAATCATGAAGACAGTTAGATAACATAGTAGCTGTACTGTGATAGATTTTGAGCTAGCTGTGATGCAACTGTACATACTAGTGTTTATATATATATATATATATATATGTATAGGGTTTTATTTGCTGAAATGTATTTTAATGTATTTATATGTTGAAAAGTATTAGAAAGGGGTTAATAAAGGGTTATTTTTGTTATGAGTGCTTGTACTTTGTGTTAGTTTAGTTCTTATATTTTTTATTATGTCAGTTTAGTCCTTGTGTAATTCATAACTAGCAAATCCTCTTTTTTTGAATTGAGGTTTTTGACACAATATTCCTACATTGACATAATATTCCGTTAGAATTGTGTTTATTAGCTTAACATCCCTTATACTATGTTGGCACAGTTTTTAAATTGTCTAGCAAATAAATTGACACAAATTAAAAGTAAATGACTAAATTGACGCAATAGTTGAAGTATATGAACATATAACATAAATAACCCTAAAATGAATTGTTATATGATTTCTAATTCAATGTTTTGCAAACATAAGACTTAAAACCAACTTATGTTCCTTTAGAAATCCAACGTGATCGCTGCAACCCATTATGTAACATCTGCAACACCTACGTCCATGATAGTGCAACGTATGAGATTTTCCAAGATGTTGGATTCCAGATGTTTGTCTGTATATGATTGGAAATACAAAACGATAAGTGGTGAACTTTTTGGGAAGCAAAGTGTATTGACTTGATTCTTGTTGCAATTTGTGGCAGCAAACCTGATGATCATCAAAATGAGACCGATGGTAACACTGGTTCTGCGAATAAAGGATCTTCACCGACGTTGATATCTTATGAGGCAAAATCTCAGCGTTGGGTCATGCTTGATGGACTTCGCCTCATATTTTCTTCAACTTATTTGATATATGTATCATTGTTTCTATGGCTTAGTGCTGTTGTCTCCTCATTCTTTTATTTTCAGGTAAGACTGAGCTCAAATTTAATCAACTGTGGATGTGCCTCTAATGAAATGACCACTTGTGTTACTCTAATAGGAGTCATTCTATCACTTGTGTGGCATATATGTTGACAAGAGAGGAATTCAGGAATTTCATCTCTTCATTAATTTTCTCTCTTAAATATCTGGGAGAAGGAGTCAATATTAATTTTAATATATACATATATATGATGCACAACTTCTGCATTCTTATTATGTGATGATATTCTAGTAATGATCCGAAATGAGTCATGGGATTGTCACTTAGTGGTTTAGTGACCATCCTACCATTAGGAAGATAATAATAGCTCCCATTAATAAAGAATAGATAGTAACGTTGAACTTCTTTCTAGGGCCATAAGCACCACACCCTCTCTTTGACACTCCGAATAGGCCAATTAGACATTTACACATTTGTACTTAGGTTGTTGAAATAGGTCATTAGTGGCGGAATTGGGACTGGTACCCTTTTTTTTTTTTTTTTTTTTTTTTTTAAAGGTAAGAACAAACAGACATTAGGGTCACCCCCAATGCAAGGGGAACCCTGGGACATCAGCTGGGATAAGAGAAGAAAGAGACAGACAATAGAAAGAGAATGCCCCAGACACCCATGCCCTTTATTGGCTATCCAATTAGCTGCCGTATTTGCCTCTCGGTAGCAGTTGGTTGAGGGATACTTGGCCACACTTACCTTTCTAGGGAAGAGAGATATGCCGATGAGTGGTACTTACCTGCAGCCTTCATGGAGTGGGAAGTTTTTATTGCTGTGATTGACTCTGTCGTGTAGCTGGCAATCTGCTCTTTTGCTGTGGTTTTTCTAGTTAAGGACACCTTTTTAATTTTCTGACAGTTTCCTTTCTCCTTACTTCTGCAGAAAGTTACTATAATTGCCATCACCACCGCTAGTGCTACAGGCAGAAGAAAATTATTTGCAGAGATCAATAGCTTTATTGCGCTTTTTATCTTTGTTGGGCAAATTACCTTAACGGTATGCTATTATTCTTGTCTTGAGTGTCTGCTGATAATGTCTATCTCTAGGACACATGAATTTGCTGAGTGGTCTGTTGAAAGCTCTTACTATTGCCACTTGTCTTTTTTAAGCAGTTTGTTGGTCTTTTGTATCTCAGGAATTTCTATCCAAATATAAGTTTAAAATATGAGGTGCATAAATAAGATGCATGTAGAATTGCGCTAGATCCTTTCACAACCTAAATTTGTGGAATC